>SZWC01008255.1:60332-74891 GCA_023375785.1 Penium margaritaceum
AAGTTGCAAAATTCAAAACTTAGTCTGCGTCAATTGTTTATGAATAAACTGAATTTATTGTCGTTCATACTTTTGAAAACTACCCTATAATCTTACATCCCCCTATTTTATGCCCTTTACCCATAGGCACCCTTATAATGTCATTTGGACAACATATGAACACCATGTGAGTTGGCTTAGTGCTTATAAAGTTAGATTATGGAGCGATAGGTCCTGGGTTTGAATCCTCGTACGCGCAATATAGAATAGGTTCGCGACCTGGGGGGGGGGGCGGCCGTGCTGTGCTACCTCAACACTACCTTCGAGCCTAAGCCGTGGGGGGGTAGGGGGGGGGTGTCATAATGCGGTCGCAAATCTGTCCTCCAGGTCGTCCACGGAACATCCCTCTAGGGGGGTGGGAGGGAGTATTCCAGTGAAGGCACCTACGCGTAACAAATAAACAAAAACCGACCTAATGTCAAAGGGAGAAACCTTTTGCTATTTATTGAATAGCAGGTGCAAATACTTTCAACATGTAGTGGAACGGTGTGGCTACCATGTACAGTGACCATCCAGGTTTGGCAAGTGCCACTTTCCATGACCAAATAATTTTCCGATGTGTGGTCAACGTTGACAACCCATAATATGGGTCACGAATTGTCAGAGGGGGAAACAATGGGTTGGGAACACCAAGTATCACATAGCAAGCACAAGGGGCTTCAAAACGTTGTGGCACGGTGTGGAGACCATGCACGATGACCAACCAAAGTAGGCATATGTCACTGACCATGATGAAAGAATTTCACTTCATGTGGTCAACGTTGAAAACGCATAACACGAGTCACAAATGGCCAGATGGGAAAACAATGGGTTGGGAACACTAGTTATCAGCTAGGAAGTACAAAGACCTTCAACAAGCAGTGGCACGGTATGGCTAGCGTGCACAGCGACCAACCAAATGATGCATACGTCACTGACTACGACCGAATAAGTCCACTATGTGTGGTCAATATTGACAACTCATAACACGAGTCACAAATGGTCAGGGTGGAAGGTAATGGTGTTTGAATACTAGTTATCTCCTAGCAAGTACAAATACCTTCAATGTGTAGTGGCACAATGTGGCTTCAATGCACAGTGACCAACCAAAGTATGCATATGTCACTGACCATGACGAAAGAATTTCACTTCATGTGGTCAACGTTGAAAACGCATAACACGAGTCACAAATGGCCAGATGGGAAAACAATGGGTTGGGAACACTAGTTATCAACTAGGAAGTACAAAGACCTTCAACAAGTAGTGGCACGGTATGGCTAGCGTGCACAGTGACCAACCAAATGATGCATACGTCACTGACTACGACCGAATAAGTCCACTATGTGTGGTCAATATTGACAACTCATAACACGAGTCACAAATGGTCTGAGGGAGAGACAATGGTTTACGGAGCCTATGTATTGACTAGAAATGACAAAGAACTTTAATACGCAGTGGCACGGTGTGGCTAATATGCACACCAAACAACCAAACTAGGCATATGTCACTGATCACGACCACATAATTTCAATATGGGTGGTCAACGTTGACCAACCATAACACGAGTCACAAACGGTCAGGACAAGAAACAATGCTATGGGAATATCGGTTCTGAACTACCAAGTACAACGACCTTCAGTCAGTAGTAGCACGTTGTGTCTACCATGCACAATGACCGACCAAAGTAGGCATATGTACTGCCTCTGACCAAAGAAATCCGCTGTGTGTGGTCAACGTTGACAACTCATAATACGAGTCACAAATGGTCAGAGGGGCAAACAATGGTTTGGGAATACCAAGTATCACATAGCAAGCACAAGGGGCTTCAATACGTTGTGGCACAGTGTGGAGACCATGCATGATGACCAACCAAAGTAGGCATGTCACTGACCATGACCAAATAATGTCACTACGTGTGGTAAACTTTGACAACTTACAACACAAGTCACAAGTGGTCAGGGTGGAAGGTAATGGTTTGTTAATACTAGTTATCTACTAGAAAGTACAAATACCTTCAATATGTAGTGGCAAAATATGGCTTCAATGCACAGTGACCAACCAAAGTATGCATATGCCATTAACCATGACCAAAACATTTCACTTCATGTGGTCAACATTGAAAACACATAACACGAGTCACAAATGGTCAGAGTGGGAAACAATGGGTTGGGAACACTAGTTATCAATTAGCAAGTACAAACACCTTCAACAAGCAGTGGCAGGGTATGGCTAGCGTGCATAGTGAGAAACCAAAGGATGCCTATGTCACTGAGTACGACCGAATAATTCCACTATGTGTGGTCAATATTGACAACTCATAACGCCAGTCCCAAATGGTTAGAGGGAGATACAATGGTTTGGAAGGCATATGTATTGACTATAAAGGACAAATAACTTCAATACGTAGTGGCACGGTGTGGCTAATATGCACACCAAACAATCAAACTAGGCATATGTCACTGATTATGACCATAGAATTTCAATATGGGTGGTCAACGTTGACCAACCATAACACGAGTCACAAACGGTAATGAGAGGAAACTATGCTATGAGAATATTGGTTCGCAACTACCAAGTACAATGACCTTCAGTCAGTAGTAGCACGGTGTGGCTACCATGCACAATGACCGACCAAAGTAGGCACATGTACTGCCCTTGACCAGAGAAATCCGTTGTGAATGGTCAACGTTTACAACTCATAATACGAGTCACAAATGGTCAGAGGGGGGAACAATGGTTTGGGAATACTTGGTATCGACTAGCAAGTACAAAGACCTTCGATAAGTGGTGGCACGGTATGGCTACCATGCACAATGACCAACCAAAATATTATTGTTTCGTTGAATATCATAAAAAGAGTTTCACTGTGTCTTGTCAACTTTCCTTCTTANAGAGGGGGAAACAATGGTTTGGGAACACCAAGTATCACATAGCAAGCACAAGGGGCTTCAATACGTTGTGGCACGGTGTGGAGACCATGCACGATGACCAACCAAAGTAGGCATATGTCACTGACCATGACCAAATAATGTAACTAAGTGTGGTAAACGTTGACAACTCACAACGCGAGTCACAAATGGTCAGGGTGGAAGGTAATGAATGGTGAATACTAGTTATCTACTAGCAAGTACAAATACCTTCAATATGTAGCGGCACAATGTGGCTTCAATGCACAGTGACCAACCAAAGTATGCATATGTCACTGACCATGACGAAAGAATTTAACTTCATGTGGTCAACGTTGAAAACGCATAACACGAGTCACAAATGGTCAGAGGGGAAAACAATGGGTTGGGAACACTAGTTATCAGCTAGGAAGTACAAAGACCTTCAACAAGCAGTGGCACGGTATGGCTAGCGTGCACAGTGACCAATCAAAGGATGCATACGTCATTGACTACGACCAAATAAGTCCACAACGTGTGGTCAACATTGACAACTCATAACACGAGTCACAAACGGTCAGGACAGGAAACAATGCTATGGGAATATCGGTTCTCAACTGCCAAGTACAATGACCTTCATTCAGTAGTAGCACGGTGTGGCTACCATGTACAATGACCGACCAAAGTAGGCATATGTACTGCCTTTGACCAAAGAAATCCGCCGTGTGTGGTCAACATTGACAACTCATAATACAAGTCACAAATTGTCAGAGGGGGGAAACAATGGGTTGGGAACACCAAGTATCACATAGCAAGCACAAGGGGCTTCAATACGTTGTGGCACCGTGTGGAGACCATGCACGATGACCAACCAAAGTAGGCATATGTCACTGACCATGACCAAATAATGTCACTAAGTGTGGTAAACTTTGACAACTCATACCACGAGTCACAAATGGTCAGGGTGGAAGATCATGGTTTGTGCATACTATTTATTGACTAGCAAGTACAAATACCTTCAATATGTCGTGGCACAATGCGGCTTCAATGCGCAGTGACCAACCAAAGTATGCATATGCCATTAACCATGACCAACAAATTTCACTTCATGTGGTCAACGTTGAAAACACATAACACAAGTCACAAATGGTCAGAGGGGAAAACAATGGGTTGGGAACACTAGTTATCAACTAGCAAGTACAAACACCTTCAACAAGCAGTGGCACGGTATGGCTAGCGTGCACAATGACCAACCAAAGGATGCATATGTCACTGAGTACGACCGAATAAGTCCACTATGTGTGGTCAATATTGACAACTCATAACGCCAGTCCCAAATGGTCAGAGGGAGATACAATGGTTTGGGAAGCATATGTATTGACTAGAAAGGACAAATAACTTCAATACGTAGTGGCACGGTGTGGCTAATATGCACACCAAACAATCAAACTAGGCATATGTCACTGATCATGACCACAGAATTTCAATATGGGTGGTCAACGTTGACCAACCATAACACGAGTCACAAACGGTAAGGAGAGGAAACAATGCTATGAGAATATTGGTTCTCAACTACCAAGTACAATGACCTTCAGTCAGTAGTAGCACGGTATGGCTACCATGCACAATGACCAACCAAAGTAGGCACATGTACTGCCTCTGACCAGAGAAATCCGCTATGAATGGTCAACGTTTACAACTCATGATACGAGTCACAAATGGTCAGAGGGGGGAACAATGGTTTGGGAATACTTGGTATCGACTAGCAAGTACAAAGACCTTCGATAAGTGGTGGCACGGTATGGCTACCATGCACAATGACCAACCAAAATATTATTGTTTCGTTGAATATCATAAAGAGAGTTTCACTGTGTCTTGTCAACTTTCCTTCTTACGGCTGGTCAATCGCAGCAATGGTTGAGAGGTTATTCAAGTTCGAAGTTGCCAAATTCAAAACTTAGTCTGGGTCAATTGTTTATGAATAAACTGAATTTATTATCATTCATACTTTTGAAAACTACCCTATAATCTTACACCCCCTTATTTTATGTCCTTTACCCATAGGCACCCTTATAATGTCATTTGGACAACATATGAACACCATGTGAGTTGGCTTAGTGCCTATATAGTTAGATTCTGGAGCGATAGGTCCTGGGTTTGAATCCTCGTACGCGCAATATATAGAATAAGCTCGCGACCTGGGGGGGGGGCCGTGTTCTGCTACCTCAACTCTACCTTCGAGCCTAAGCCGTGGGGGGGGTAGGGGGGTGTCATAATGCGGTCGCAAATCTGTCCTCCAGGTCGTCCACGGAACATCCCTCTAGGGGGTGGGAGGGAGTATTCCAGTGAAGGCACCTACGTGTAACAAATAAACAAAAACCGACCTGGTGTCAAAGGGAGAAACCTTTTGCTATTTATTGAATGGCAGGTGCAAATACTTTCAACATGTAGTGGAACGGTGTGGCTACCATGTACAATGACCAACCAGGTTAGGCATGTGCCACTTACCATTACCAAATATTTTTCCGATGTGTGGTCAACGTTGACAACCCATGATATGGGTCACGAATTGTCAGAGGGGGAAACAATGGTTTGGGAATACCAAGTATCACATAGCAAGCACAAGGGGCTTCAATACGTTGTGGCACGGTGTGGAGACCATGCATGATGACCAACCAAAGTAGGCATGTCACTGACCATGACCAAATAATGTCACTATGTGTGGTATACTTTGACAACTTACAACACGAGTCACAAATGGTCAGGGTGGAAGGTAATGGTTTGTTAATACTAGTTATCTACTAGCAAGTACAGATACCTTCAATATGTAGTGGCAGAATGTGGCTTCAATGCACTGTGACCAACCAAAGTATGCATATGTCACTGACCATGACGAAAGAATTTCACTTCATGTGGTCAACGTTGAAAACGCATAACACGAGTCACAAATGGTCAGAGGGGAAAACAATGGGTTGGGAACACTAGTTATCAAGTAGGAAGTACAAAGACCTTCAACAAGGAGTGGCACGGTATGGCTAGCGTGCACAGTGACCAACCAAAGGATGCATACGTCACTGACTACGACCGAATAAGTCCACTATGTGTGGTCAACATTGACAACTCATAACACGTCACAAACGGTCAGGACAGGAAACAATGCTATAGGAATATCGGTTCTCAACTGCCAAGCACAACGACCTTCATTCAGTAGTAGCACGGTGTGGCTACCATGTACAATGACCGGCCAAAGTAGGCATATGTACTGCCTTTGACCAAAGAAATCCGCTGTGTGTGGTCAACGTTGACATCTCATAATACGAGTCACAAATTGTCGGAGGGGGGAAACAATGGGTTGGGAACACCAAGTATCACATAGCAAACACAAGGGGCTTCAATACGTTGTGGCACGGTGTGGAGACCATGCACGATGACCAACCAAAATAGGAATATGTCACTGACCATGACCAAATAATGTAACTAAGTGTGGTAAACTTTGACAACTCACAACGCGAGTCACAAATGGTCAGGGTGGAAGATCATTGTTTTTGCATACTAGTTATTGACTAGCATGTAGAAATACCATCAATATGTCGTGGCACAATGTGGCTTCAATGCACAGTGACCAACCAAAGTATGCATATGCCATTAACCATGACCAACAAATTTCACTTCATCTGGTCAACATTGAAAACACATAACACGAGTCACAAATGGCCAGAGGGGAAAACAATGGGTTGGGAACACTGGTTATCAACTAGCAAGTACAAACACCTTCAACAAGCAGTGGCACGGTATGGCTAGTGTGCACAGTGACCAACCAAAGGATGCATATGTCACTGAGTACGACCGAATAAGTCCACTATGTGTGGTCAATATTGACAACTCATAACGCCAGTCCCAAATGGTCAGAGGGAGATACAATGGTTTGGGAAGCATATGTATTGACTAGAAAGGACAAATAACTTCAATACGTAGTGGCACGGTGTGGCTAATATGCACACCAAACAATCAAACTAGGCATATGTCACTGATCATGACCACAGAATTTCAATATGGGTTGTCAACGTTGACCAACCATAACACGAGTCACAAACGGTAAGTAGAGGAAACAATGCTATGAGAATATTGGTTCTCAACTACCAAGTACAATGACCTTCAGTCAGTAGTAGCACGGTATGGCTACCATGCACAATTACCGACCAAAGTAGGCACATGTACTGCCTTTGACCAGAGATATCCGCTGTGTGTGGTCAACGTTTACAACTCATAATACGAGTTACAAATGGTCAGAGAGGGGAAATATGGTTTGGGAATACTTGGTATCGACTAGCAAGTACAAAGACCTTCGATAAGTGGTGGCACGGTATGGCTACCATGCACACAGACCAACCAAAATATTCTTGTTTCATTGAATGTCATAAAGAGAGTTTCACTGTGTCTTGTCAACTTTCCTTCTTACGGCTGGTCAATCGCAGCAATGGTTGAGTGGTTATTCAAGCGCGAAGTTGCCAAATTCAAAACTTAGTCTGCGTCAATTGTTTATGAATAAACTGAATTTATTAGCATTGATACTTTTGAAAACTACCCTATAATCTTACACCCCCTTATTTTATGCCCTTTATCCATAGGCACCCTTATAATGTCATTTGCACAACATATGAACACCATGTGAGTTGGCTTGGTGCTTATATAGTTAGATTCTGGAGCGATAGGTCCTGGGTTTGAATCCTCGTACGCGCATTATAGAATAGGCTCGCGACCTGTGGGGGGGGGGACGGCTGTGTTGTGCTACCTCAACTCTACCTTTGAGCTTAAGCCGTGGGGGGGTAGGGGGGGGTGTCATAATGCGGTCGCAAATCTGTCCTCCAGGTCGTCCACGGAACATCCCTCTAGGGGGGTGGGAGGGAGTATTCCAGTGAAGGCACCTACGCGTAACAAATCAACAAAAACCGACCTGGTGTCAAAGGGAGAAACCTTTTGCTATTTATTGAATAGCAGGTGCAAATAATTTCAACATGTAGTGGAACGGTGTGGCTACCATGTACAGTGACCAACCAGGTTAGGCATGTGCCACTTACCATGACCAAATAATTTTCCGATGTGTGGTCAACGTTGACAACTCATAATACGAGTCACAAATTGGCAGATGGGGGAAACAATGGGTTGGAAACACCAAGTATCACATAGCAAGCACAAGGGGCTTCAATACGTTGTGGCACGGTGTGGAGACCATGCACGATGACCAACCAAAGTAGGCATATGTCACTGACCATGACGAAAGAATTTAACTTCATGTGGTCAACGTTGAAAACGCATAACACGAGTCACAAATGGTCAGAGGGGAAAACAATGGGGTGGGAACACTAGTTATCAACTAGGAAGTACAAAGACCTTCAACAAGCAGTGGCACGGTATGGCTAGCGTGCACAGTGACCAACCAAAGGATGCATACGTCACTGACTACGACCGAATAAGTCCACTATGTGTGGTCAAAATTGACAACTCATAACACGAGTCACAAACGGTCAGGACAGGAAACAATGCTATGGGAATATCGGTTCTCAACTGCCAAGTACAACGACCTTCATTCAGTAGAAGCACGGTGTGGCTACCATGTACAATGACCGACCAAAGTAGGCATATGTACTGCCTTTGACCATATAAATCCGCTGTGTGTGGTCAACGTTGACAACTCATAATACGAGTCACAAATTGTCAGATGGGGGAAACAATGGGTTGGAAACACCAAGTATCACATAGCAAGCACAAGGGGCTTCAATACGTTGTGGCACGGTGTGGAGACCATGCACGATGACCAACCAAAGTAGGCATATGTCACTGACCATGACCAAATAATGTCACTAAGTGTGGTAAACTTTGAAAACTCATAACACGAGTCACAAATGGTCAGGGTTGAAGATCATGGTTTGTGCATACTAGTTATTGACTAGCAAGTACAAATACCTTCAATATGTCGTGGCACAATGTGGCTTCAATGCACAGTGACCAACCAAAGTATGCATATGCCATTAACCATGACCAACAAATTTCACTTCATGTGGTCAACATTGAAAACACATAACACGAGTCACAAATGGCCAGAGGGGAAAACAATGGGTTGGGAACACTGGTTATCAACTAGCGAGTACAAACACCTTCAACAAGCAGTGGCACGGTATGGCTAGCGTGCACAGTGACCAACCAAAGGATGCATATGTCACTGAGTACGACCGAATAAGTCCACTATGTGTGGTCAATATTGACAACTCATCACGCCAGTCCCAAATGGTCAGAGGGAGATACAATGGTTTGGGAAGCATATGTATTGACTAGAAAGGACAAATAACTTCAATACGTAGTGGCACGGTGTGGCTAATATGCACACCAAACAATCAAACTAGGCATATGTCACTGATCATGACCACAGAATTTCAATATGGGTTGTCAACGTTGACCAACCATAACACGAGTCACAAACGGTAAGTAGAGGAAACAATGCTATGAGAATATTGGTTCTCAACTACCAAGTACAATGACCTTCAGTTAGTAGTAGCACGGTGTGGCTACCATGCACAATTACCGACCAAAGTAGGTACATGTACTGCCTTTGACCAGAGATATCCGCTGTGTGTGGTCAACGTTTACAACTCATGATACGAGTTACAAATGGTCAGAGAGGGGAACAATGGTTTGGGAATACTTGGTATCGACTAGCAAGTACAACGACCTTCGATAAGTGGTGGCACGGTATGGCTACCATGCACAATGACCAACCAAAATATTCTTCTTTCATTGAATATCATAAAGAGAGTTTCACTGTGTCTTGTCAACTTTCCTTCTTACAGCTGGTCAATCGCAGCAATGGTTGAGAGGTTATTCAAGCGCGAAGTTGCCAAATTCAAAACTTAGTCTGCGTCAATTGTTTATGAATAAACTGATTTTATTATCATTCATACTTTTGAAAACTACCCTATAATCTTACACACCCTGATTTTATGCCCTTTACCCATAGGCACCCTTATAATGTCATTTGGACAACATATGAACACCATGTGAGTTGGCTTAGTGCTTATATAGTTAGATTCTGGAGCGATAGGTCCTGGGTTTGAATCCTCGTACGCGCAATATAGAATAGGCTCGCGACCTGGGGGGGGGGGGGGGGGCGGCCGTGTTGTGCTACCTCAACTCTACCTTCGAGCCTAAGCCGTGGGGGGGTAGGGGGGTTGTCATAATGCGGTCGCAAATCTGTCCTCCAGGTCGTCCACGGAACATCCCTCTAGGGGGGTGGGAGGGATTATTCCAGTGAAGGCACCTACGCGTAACAAATAAACAAAAACCGACCTGGTGTCGAAGGGAGAAACCTTTTGCTATTTATTGAAGGGCAGGTGCACATACTTTCAACATGTAGTGGAACGGTGTGGCTACCATGTACAGTGACCAACCAGGTTAGGCATGTGCCACTTACCATTACCAAATAGTTTTCCGATGTGTGGTCAACGTTGACAACCCATGATATGGGTCACAAATTGTCAGAGGGGGAAACAATGGTTTGGGAATACCAAGTATCACATAGCAAGCACAAGGGGCTTCAATACGTTGTGGCACAGTGTGGAGACCATGCACCCTGACCAACAAAAGTAGGGATATGTCACTGACCATGACCAAATCATGTCACTATGTGTGGTAAACTTTGACAACATACAACACGAGTCACAAATGGTCAGGGTGGAAGGTAATGTTTTGTGAATACTAGTTATCTACTATCAAGTACAAATACCTTCAATATGTAGTGGCACAATGTGGCTTCAATGCACAGTGACCAACCAAAGTATGCATATGTCACTGACCATGACGAAAGAATTTCACTTCGTGTGGTAAACGTTGAAAACGCATAACACGAGTCACAAATGGTCAGAGGGGAAAACAATGGGTTGGGAACACTAGTTATCAGCTAGGAAGTACAAAGACATTCAACAGGCAGTGGCACGGTATGGCTAGCGTGCACAGTGACCAACCAAAGGATGCATATGTCATTGAGTACGACTGAATAAGTCCACTATGTGTGGTCAACATTGAAAACTCATTACACGAGTCACAAATGGTCAGAGGGGGAGACAATGGTTTGGGAAGCCTATGTATTGACTAGAAAGGACAAAGAACTTCAATACGTAGTCGCACGGTGTGGCTAATATGCACACCAAATAACCAAACTAGGCATATGTCACTGATCATGACCACAGAATTTCAATATGGGTCGTCAGCGTTGACCAACCATAACACGAGTCACAAGCAGTCAGGACAGGAAACAATGCTATGGGAATATCGGTTCTCAACTACCAAGTACAACGACCTTCAGTCAGTAGTAGCACGGTGTGGCTACCATGCACAATGACCGACCAAAGTAGGTATATGTACTTCCTTTGACCGAAGGAACCCGCTGTGTGTGGTCAACGTTGACAACTCATAATACGAGTCACACATGGTCAAAGGGGGAAATAATGGTTTGGGAACACCAAGTATCACATAGCAAGTACAAGGGGCTTCAATACGTTGTGGCACAGTGTGGAGACCATGCACGACAACCAACCAAAGTAGGCATATGTCACTGAACATGACCAAATAATGTCACTATGTGTGGTAAACTTTGACAACTCTCAACACGAGTCACAAATGGTCAGGGTGGAAGGTAATGGGTTGTGAATAATAGTTATCTACTAGCAAGTGCAAATACATTCAATATGTAGTGGCACAATGTGGCTTCAATGCACAGTGACCAACCAAAGTATGCATATGTCACTAACCATGACGAAAGAATTTCACTTCATGTGGTCAACGTTGGAAACGCATAACACGAGTCACAAATGGTCAGAGGGGAAAACAATGGATTGGGAAGCCTATGTATTGGCTAGAAAGGATAAAGAACTTCAATATGTAGTGGCACGGTGTGGCTGATATGCACACCAAACAATGAAACTAGGCTTATGTCACTGATCATGACCAGAGAATTTCAATATGGGTGATCAACGTTGACCAACCATAACACGAGTCACAAACGGTCAGGAGAGGAAACAATGCTATGAGAATATCCGTTCTCAACAACCAAGTACAACGACCTTCAGTCAGTAGTAGCACGATGTGGCTACCATGCACAATGACGGACCAAAGTAGGCATATGTACTGCCTCTGACCAAAGAAATCCGCTGTGTGTGGTCCACGTTGACAACTCATAATACGAGTCACAAATGGTCAGAGGGAGAAACAATGGTTTGGGAAGACCACGTATCACATAGCAAGCACAAGGGGCTTCAATACGTTGTGGCACGGTGTGGAGACCATGCACGATGACCAACCAAAGTAGGCATATGTCACTGACCATGACCAAATAATGTCACTAAGTGTGGCAAACTTTGACAACTCACAACGCGAGTCACAAATGGTCAGGGTGGAAGGTAATGGTGTTTGAATACTAGTTATCTACTAGCAAGTACAAATACCTTCAATATGTAGTGGCACAATGTGGCTTCAATGCACAGTGACCAACCAAAGTATGCATATGTCACTGACCATAACGAAATAATTTCACTTCATGTGGTCAACGTTGAAAATGCATAACACGAGTCACAAATGGTCAGAGGGGAAAACAATGGGTTGGGAACACTAGTTATCAACTAGGAAGTACAAAGACCTTCAATAAGCAGTGGCACGGTATGGCTAGCGTGCACAGTGACCAACCAAAGGATGCATACGTCACTGACTACGACCGAATAAGTCCACTATGTGTGGTCAACATTGAAAACTCATAACACGAGTCACAAACGGTCAGGATAGGAAACAATGCTATGGGAATATCGGTTCTCAACTGCCAAGTACAACGACCTTCATTCAGTAGTAGCACGGTGTGGCTACCATGTACAATGACCGACCAAAGTAGGCATATGTACTGCCTTTGACCAAAGAAATCCGCCGTGTGTGGTCAACGTTCACAACTCATAATACGAGTCACAAATTGTCAGAGGGGGGAAACAATGGGTTGGGAACACCAAGTATCACATAGCAAGCACAAGGGGCTTCAATACGTTGTGGCACGGTGTGGAGACCATGCACGATGACCAACCAAAGTAGGCATATGTCACTGACCATGACCAAATAATGTCACTAAGTGTGGTAAGCTTTGACAACTCATAACACGAGTCACAAATGGTCAGGGTGGACGATCATGGTTTGTGCATACTAGTTATTGACTAGCAAGTACAAATACCTTCAATATGTCGTGGCACAATGTGGCTTCAATGCACAGTGACCAACCAAAGTATGCATATGCCATTAACCATGACCAAAAAAATTCACTTCATGTGGTCAACGTTGAAAACACATAACACGAGTCACAAATGGTCAGAGGGGAAAACAATGGGTTGGGAACACTAGTTATCAACTTGCAAGTACAAACACATTCAACAAGCAGTGGCACGGTATGGCTAGCGTGCGCAGTGACCAACCAAAGGATGCATATGTCAGTGAGTACGACCGAATAAGTCCACTATGTGTGGTCAATATTGACAACCCATAACGCCAGTCCCAAATGGTCAGAGGGAGATACAATGGTTTGGGAAGCATATGTATTGACTAGAAAGGACAAATAACTTCAATACGTAGTGGCACGGCGTGGCTAATATGCACACCAAACAATCAAACTAGGTATATATCACTGATCATGACCACAGAATTTCAATATGGGTGGTCAATGTTGACCAACCATAACACGAGTCACAAACGGTAAGGAGAGGAAACAATGCTATGAGAATATTGGTTCTCAACTACCAAGTACAATGACCTTCAGTCAGTAGTAGCACGGTGTGGCTACCATGCACAATGACCGACCAAAGTAGGCACATGTACTGCCTTTGACCAGAGAAATCCGCTGTGTGTGGTCAACGTTTACAACTCATAATACGAGTCACAAATGGTCAGAGGGGGGGAACAATGGTTTGGGAATACTTGGTATCGACTAGCAAGTACAAAGACCTTCGATAAGTGGTGGCACGGTATGGCTACCATGCACAATGACCAACCAAAATATTCTTGATTCATGGAATATCATAAAGAGAGTTTCATTGTGTCTTGTCAACTTTCCTTCTTACGGCTGGTCAATCGTAGCAATGGTTGAGAGGTTATTCATGCTCGAAGTTGCCAAATTCAAAACTTAGTCTGCGTCAATTGTTTATGAATAAACTGATTTTATTATCATTCATACTTTTGAAAACTACCCTATAATCTTACACACCCTGATTTTATGCCCTTTACCCATAGGCACCCTTATAATGTCATTTGGACAACATATGAACACCATGTGAGTTGGCTTAGTGCTTATATAGTTAGATTCTGGAGCGATAGGTCCTGGGTTTGAATCCTCGTACGCGCAATATAGAATAGGCTCGCGACCTGGGGGGGGAGGTCGGCCGTGTTCTGCTACCTCAACTCTACCTTCGAGCCTAAGCCGTGGGGGGGTAGAAGGGGTGTCAAATCTGTCCTCCAGGTCGTCCACGAAACATCCCTCTAGGGGGGTGGGAGGGAGTATTCCAGTGAAGGCACCTACGCGTAACAAATAAACAAAAACCGACCTGGTGTCAAAGGGAGAAACCTTTTGCTATTTATTGAA
>SZWC01008255.1:91460-101689 GCA_023375785.1 Penium margaritaceum
GGGGGGGGGGGCGGCCGTGTTGTGCTACCTCAACTCTACCTTCGAGCCTATGCCGTGGGGGGGTAGGGGGGGTGTCAGAATGCGGTCGCAAATATGTCCTCCAGGTCATCCACGGAACATCCCTCTAGGGGGTGGGAGGGAGTATTCCAGTGAAGGCACCTACGCGTAACAAATAAACAAAAACCGACCTGGTGTCAAAGGGAGAAACCTTTTGCTATTTATTGAATAGCAGGTGCAAATACTTTCAACATGTAGTGGAACGGTGTGGCTACCATGTACAGTGACCAACCAGGTTAGGCATGTGCCACTTACCATGACCAAATAATTTTCCGATGTGTGGTCAACGTTGAAAACCCATAATATGGGTCACGAATTGTCAGAGGGGGACACAATGGGCTGGGAACACCAAGTATCACATAGCAAGCACACGGGGCTTCAATACGTTGTGGCACGGTGTGGAGACCATGCACGATGACCAACCAAAGTAGGCATATGTCACTAACGATGACCAAATAATGTAACTAAGTGTGGTAAACTTTGACAACTCACAACGCGAGTCACAAATGGTCAGGGTGGAAGGTAATGGTTGGTGAATACTAGTTATCTACTAGCAAGTACAAATACATTCAATATGTAGTGGCACCATGTGGCTTCAATGCATAGTGACCAACCAAAGTATGCATATGTCACTGACCATGAAGAAAGATTTTCACTTCATGTGGTCAACATTGAAAACGCATAACACGAGTCACAAATGGTCAGAGGGGAAAACAATGGGTTGCGAACACTAGTTATCAACTAGGAAGTACAAAGACCTTCAACAAGCAGTGGCACGGTATGGCTAGCGTGCACAGTGACCAACCAAAAGATGCATACGTCACTGACTACGACCGAATAAGTCCACTATGTGTGGTCAACATTGACAACTCATAACACGAGTCACAAATGGTCAGNTTGGGAACACCAAGTATCACATAGCAAGCACAAGGGGCTTCAATACGTTGTGGCACGGTGTGGAGACCATGCACGATGACCAACCAAAGTAGGCATATGTCACTGACCATGACCAAATAATGTCACTAAGTGTGGTAAACTTGGACAACTCATAACACGAGTCACAAATGGTCAGGGTGGAAGATCATGGTTTGTGCATACTAGTTATTGACTAGCACGTACAAATACCTTCAATATGTCGTGGCACAATGTGGCTTCAATGCACAGTGACCAACCAAAGTATGCATATGTCATTAACCATGACCAACAAAATTCACTTCATGTGGTCAACGTTGAAAACACATAACACGAGTCACAAATGGACAGAGGGGAAACAATGGGTTGGGAACACTAGTTATCAACTAGCAAGTACAAACACCTTCAACAAGCTGTGGCACGGTATGGCTAGCGTGCACAGTGACCAAACAAAGGATGCATATGTCACTGAGTACGACCGAATAAGTCCACTATGTGTGGTCAATATTGACAACTCATAACGCCAGTCCCAAATGGTCAGAGGGAGATACAATGGTTTGGGAAGCATATGTATTGACTAGAAAGGACAAATAACTTCAATACGTAGTGGAACGGTGTGGCTAATATGCACACCAAACAATCAAACTAGGCATATGTCACTGATCATGACCANTTATCAACTAGGAAGTACAAAGACCTTCAACAAGCAGTGGCACGGTATGGCTAGCGTGCACAGTGACCAACCAAAAGATGCATACGTCACTGACTACGACCGAATAAGTCCACTATGTGTGGTCAACATTGACAACTCATAACACGAGTCACAAACGGTCAGGACAGGAAACAATGCTATGGGAATATCGGTTTTCAACTGCCAAGTACAACGACCTTCATTCAGTAGTAGCACTGTGTGGCTACCATGTACAATGACCGACCAAAGTAGGCATATGTACTGCCTTTGACCAAAGAAATCCGCTGTGTGTTGTCAACGTTGAAAACTCATAATACGAGTCACAAATTGTTAGAGGGGAGAAACAATGGGTTGGGAACACCAAGTATCACATAGCAAGCACAAGGGGCTTCAATACGTTGTGGCACGGTGTGGAGACCATGCACGATGACCAACCAAAGTAGGCATATGTCACTGACCATGGCCAAATAATGTCACTAAGTGTGGTAAACTTTAACAACTCATAACACGAGTCACAAATGGTCAGGGTGGAAGATCATGGGTTTTGCATACTAGTTATTGACTAGCAAGTACAAATACCTTCAATATGTCGTGGCACAATGTGGCTTCAATGCACGGTGACCAACCAAAGTATGCATATGCCATTAACCATGACCAACAAATTTCACTTCATGTAGTCAACGTTGAAAACAAATAACAGGAGTCACAAATGGTCAAAGGGGAAAACAATGGGTTGGGAACACTAGTTATCAACTAGCAAGTACAAAGACCTTCAACAAGCAGTGGCACGGTATGGCTAGCGTGCACAGTGACCAACCAACGGATGCATACGTCACTGACTACGACGGAATAAGTCCACTATGTGTGGTCAACATTGACAACTCATAACACGAGTCACAAATGGTCAGAGGGAGATAAAATGGTTTGGGAAGCCTATGTATTGACTAGAAAGGACAAAGAACTTTAATACGTAGTGGCACGGTGTGGCTAGTATGCACAACAAACAACCAAACTAGGCATATATCACTGATCATGACCAGAGAATTTCAACATGGGTGGTCAACGTTGACCAACCATAACACGAGTCACAACGGTCAGGAATGGAAACAATGCTATGAGAATATCGGTTCTCAACAACCAAGTACAACGACCTTCAGTCAGTAGTAGCACGGTGTGGCTACCATGCACAATGACCGACCAAAGTAGGCATATGTACTGCCTTTGACCAAAGAAATCCGCTGTGTGTGGTCAATGTTGACAACTCATAATACGAGGCACAAATGGTCAGAGGGGGAAACAATGGTTTGGGAATACCAAGTATCACATAGCAAGCACAAGGGGCTTCAATACGTTGTCGCACAGTGTGGAGACCATGCAGGATGACCAACCAAAGTATGGATATGTCACTCACCATGACCAAATAATGTCACTATGTGTGGTAAACTTTGACAACTTACAACACGAGTCACAAATGGTCAGGGTTGAAGGTAATGGTTTGTGAATACTAGTTATCTACTAGCAAGTACAAATACCTTCCATATGTAGTGGCACAATGTGGCTTCAATGCACAGTGACCAACCAAAGTATGCATATGTCACTGACCATGACGAAAGAATTGCACTTCATGTTTTCAACATTGAAAACCTATAACACGAGTCACAAATTGTCAGAGGGGAAAACAATGGGTTGGGAACACTAGTTATCAACTAGGAAGTACAAAGACATTCAACAAGTAGTAGCACGGTATGGCTAGCGTGCACATTGACCAACCAAAGGATGCATACGTCACTGAGTACGACCGAATAAGTCCACTATGTGTGGTCAACATTGACAACTCATAACACGAGTCACAAATGGTCAGAGGGGGAGACAATGGTTTGGGAAGCCTATGTATTGACTAGAAAGGACAAAGAACGTCAATACTTAGTGACACGGTGTGGCTAATATGCACACCAAATAACCAAACTAGGCATATGTCACCGATAATGACCACAGAATTTCAATATGGGTGGTCAACGTTGACCAACCATAACACGAGTCACAAACGGTCCGGACAGGAAACTATGCTATGGGAATATCGGTTCTCCACTACCAGGTACAACGACCTTCAGTCAGTAGTAGCACGGTGTGGCTACCATGCACAATGACCGACCAAAGTAGGCATATGTGCTGCCTTTGACCAAATAAACCCGCTGTGTGTGGTCAACGTTGACAACTCATCATACGAGTCACAAATTGTCAAAGGAGGAAATAATGGTTTGGGAACACCAAGTATCACATAGCAAGTACAAGGGGCTTCAATACGTTGTGGCACAGTGTGGAGAACATGCACGATGACCAACCAAAGTAGGCATATGTCACTGACCATGACCAAATAATGTCACTATGTGTGGTAAACTTTGACAACTCACAACACGAGTCACAAATGGTCGGGGTGGAAGGTAATGGTTTGTGAATACTAGTTATCTACTAGCAAGTACAAATACATTCAATATGTAGTGGCACAACGTGGCTTCAATGCACAGTGACCAACCAAAGTATGCATGTGTCACTAACCATGACGAACAAATTTCACTTCATGTGGTCAACGTTGAAAACGCATAACACGAGTCGCAAATGGTCAGAGGGTAAAACAATGGATTGGGAAGCCTATGTATTGGCTAGAAAGGACAAAGAACTTCAATACGTAGTGGCACGGTGTGGCTAATATGCACACCTAACAATCAAACTAGGCATATGTCACTGATCATGACCAGAGAACTTCAATATGGGTGGTCAACGTTGACCAACCATAACACGAGTCACAAATGGTCAGGACAGGAAACAATGCTATGAGAATATTGGTTCTCAACAACCAAGTACAACGACCTTCAGTCAATGGTAGTACGGTGTGGCTACCATGCACAATGACCAACCAAAGTAGGCATATGTACTGCCTTTGACCAAAGAAATCCGCTGTGTGTGGTCCACGTTGACAACTCATAATACGAGTCACAAATGGTCAGAGGGGGAAACAATGGTTTGGGAACACCATGTATCACATAGCAAGCACAAGGGGCTTTAAATTGTTGTGCCACGGTGTGGAGACCATGCATGATGACCAACCAAAGTAGGCATATGTCACTGACCATGACCAAATAATTTCACTAAGTGTGGCAAACTTTGACAACTCACAACGCGAGTCACAAATGGTCAGGGTGAAGGTAATGGTTTTTGAATACTAGTTATCTACTAGCAAGTACAAATACCTTCAATATGTAGTGGCACAATGTGGCTTCAATGCACAGTGACCAACCAAAGTATGTATATGTCACTGACCATGACGAAATAATGTCACTTCATGTGCTCAAAGTTGAAAACGCATAACACGAGTCACAAATGGTCAGATGGGAAAACAATCGGTTGGGAACACTAGTTATCATTTAGGGAATACAAATACCTTCAACGAGCAGTGGCACGGTATGGCTAGCGTGCACAGTGACCAATCAAAGGATGCATACGTATCTGACTACGACCGAATAAGTCCACTATGTGTGGTCAACATTGACAACTCATAACACGAGTCACAAATGGTCAGAGTGATAAAATGGTTTGGGGCGCCTATGTATTGACTAGAAAGGACAAGGAACTTCAATACGTAGTGGCACGGTGTGGCTAGTATGCACAACAAACAACCAAACTAGGCATACGTCACTGATCATGACCAGAGAATTTCAACATGGGTGGTCAACGCTGACCAACCATAACACGAGTCACAAACGGTCAGGACAGTAAACAATGCTATGGGAATATCGGTTCTCAACTACCAAGTACAATGACCTTCAGTTTGTAGTAGCACGGTGTGGCTACCATGTAAAATGACCGACCAAACTAGGCATATGTACTGCCTTTGACCAAAGAATTCCGCTGTGTGTGGTCAACGTTGACAACTCATAATACGAGTCACAAATGGTCAAAGGGGGAAACAATGGTTTGGGAACACCAAGTATCACATAGCAAGCACAAGGGGCTTCAATACGTTGTGGCACAGTGTGCAGACCATGGACGATGACCAACCAAAGTAGGGATACATCACTGACCATGACCAAGTAATGTCACTATGTGTGGTACACTTTGACAACTCACAACACGAGTCACAAATGGTCAGGGTGGAAGGTAATGGTTTTTTAATACTAGTTATCTACTAGCAAGTACAAGTACATTCAATATGTAGTGGCTCAATGTGGCTTCAATGCACAGTGACGAACCAAAGTATGCATATGTCACTAACCATGACGAACAAATTTCACTTCATGTGGTCAACGTTCAAAACGCATAACACGAGTCACAAATGGTGAAAGGGGAAAACAATGGATTGGGGAGCCTATGTATTGGCTAGAAAGGACAAAGAACTTCAATACGTAGTGGCACGGTGTGGCTAGTATGCACACCAAAAAATCAAACTTGGCATATGTCACTGATCATGACCAGAGAATTTCAATATGGGTGGTCAACGTTGACCAACCACAACACGAGTCACAAACGGTCAGGACAGGAAACAGTGCTATGGGAATATCGGTTCTCAACTACCAAGTACAACGACCTTCAGTTTGTAGTAGCACGATGTGGCTACCATGTACAATGACCGACCAAAGTAGGCATATGTACTGCCTTTGACCGGAGAAATCCGCTGTGTGTGGTCAAAGTTGACAACTCATAATACGAGTCATGAATGGTCAGAGGGGGGAACAATGGTTTGGGAACACCAAGTATCACATAGCAAGCACAAGGGGCTTCAATACGTTGTGGCACGGTGTGGAGACCATGCACGGTGACCAACCAAAGTAGGCATATGTCACTGACCATGACCAAATAATGTCACTTAGTGTGGTAAACTTTGACAACTCACAACACGAGTCACAAATGGTCAGGGTGGAAGGTAATGGTTGGTGAATACTAGTTATCTACTATCAAGTACAAATACCTTCAATATGTAGTGGCAGAATGTGGCTTCAATGCACAGTGACCAACCAAAGTATGCATATGTCACTGACCATGACGAAAGAATTTCACTTCATGTGGTCAACTTTGAAAACGCATAACACGAGTCAAAAATGGTCAGAGAGGAAAACAATGGGTTGGGAACACTAGTTATCAACTAGGAAGTACAAAGACCTTCAACAAGCAGTGGCATGGTATGGCTAGCGTGCACAGTGACCAACCAAAAGATGCATACGTCACTGACTACGACCGAATAACTCCACTATGTGTGGTCAACATTGACAACTCATAACACAAGTCACAAATGGTCGGAGGGAGAGACAATGGTTTGGGAAGCCTATGTATTGACTACAAAGGACAAAGAACTTCAATACGTAGTGGCACGGTGTTGCTAATATGCACACCAAATAACCAAACTAGGCATATGTCACTGATCATGACCACATAATTTCAATATGGGTGGTCAACGTTGACCAACAACAACACGAGTCACAAACGGACAAGACAGGAAACAATGCTATGGGAATATCGGTTCTCAACTACCAAGTACAACGACCTTCAGTCAGTAGTAGCATGGTGTGTCTACCATGCACAATGACCGACCAAAGTAGGCATATGTACTGCCTTTGACCAAAGAAATCCGCTGTGTGTGGTCAATGTTGACAACTCATAATACGAGTCACAAATGGTCAGAGGGGGAAACAATGGTTTGGGAATACCAAGCATCACATAGCAAGCACAAGGGGCTTCAATACGTTGTGGCACAGTGTGGAGACCAGGCAGGATGACCAACCAAAGTATGGATATGTCACTGACCATGACCAAATAATGTCACTATGTGTGGTAAACGTTGGCAACTTACAACACGAGTCACAAATGGTCAAGGTGGAAGGTAATGGTTTGTGAATACTAGTTATCTACTAGCAAGTACAAATACCTTCAATATGTAGTGGCAGAATGTGGCTTCAATGCAGAGTGACCAACCAAAGTATGCACATGTCACTGACCATGACGAAAGAATTTCACTTCATGTGGTAAACATTGAAAACGCATAACACGAGTCACAAATGGTCAGAGGGGAAAACAATGGGTTGGGAACACTAGTTATCAACTAGGAAGTACAAAGACCTTCAACAAGCAGTGGCACAGTATGGCTAGCGTGCACAGTGACCAACCAAACGATGCATACGTCACTGAGTACGACCGAATAAGTGCACTATGTGTGGTCAACATTGACAACTCATAACACGAGTCACAAATGGTCAGAGGGGGAGACAATGGTTTGGGAAGCCTATGTATTGACTAGCAAGGACAAAGAACTTCAATATGTAGTGGCACGGTGTGGCTAATATGCACACCAAACAACCAAACTAGGCATATGTCACTGATCATGACGACAGAATTTCAATATGGGTGGTCAACGTTGACCAACCATAACACGAGTCACAAACGGTCAGGACAGGAAACAATGCTATGGGAATATCGGTTCTCAACTACCAGGTACAATGACCTTTAGTCAGTAGTAGCACGGTGTGGCTACCATGCACAATGACCGACCAAAGTAGGCATATGTACTGCCTTTGACCAAAGAAACCCGCTGTGTGTGGTCAACGTCGACAACTCATAATACGAGTCACAAATGGTCAAAGGGGGAAATAATGGTTTGGGAACACCAAGTATCACATAGCAAGTACAAGGGGCTTCAATACGTTGTGGCACATTGTGGAGAACATGCACGATGACCAACCAAAGTAGGCATATGTCACTGACCATGACCAAATAATGTCACTATGTGTGGTAAACTTTGACAACTCACAACACGAGTCACGATTGGTCAGGGTGGAAGGTAGTGGTTTGTGAATACTAGTTATCTACTAGCAAGTACAAATATATTAAATATGTAGTGGCACAATGTGGCTTCAATGCACAGTGACCAGCCAAAGTATGCATATGTCACTAACCATGACGAACAAATTTCACTTCATGTGGTCAACGTTGAAAACGCATAACACGAGTCACAAATGTTCGGAGGGTAAAACAATGGATTGGGAAGCCTATGTATTGGCTAGAAAGGACAAAGAACTTCAATACGTAGTGGCACGGTGTGGCTAATATGCACACCAAAAAATCAAACTAGGCATATGTCACTGATCATGACAAGAGAATTTCAACATGGGTGGTCAACGTTGACCAACCATAACACGAGTCACAAACGGTCAGGAGAGGAAACAATGCTATGAGAATATCGGTTCTCAACAACCAAGTATAACGACCTTCAGTCAGTAGTAGCACGGTGTGGCTACCATGCACAATGGCCGACCAAATTAGGCATATGTACTGCCTTTGACCAAAGCAATCCGCTGTGTGTGGTCCACGTTGACAACTCATAATACGAGTCACAAATGGTCAGTGGGGGAAACAATGGTTTGGGAACACCACGTATCACATAGCAAGGACAAGGGACTTCAATACGTTGTGGCACGGTGTGGAGACCATGCACGATGACCAACCAAAGTAGGCATATGTCACTGACCATGACCAAATAATGTCACTAAGTGTGGCAAACTTTGACAACTCACAACGCGAGTCACAAATGGTCAGGGTGGAAGGTAATGGTTTTTTAATACTAGTTATCTACTAGCAAGTACAAATACCTTCAATATGTAGTGGCACAATGTGGCTTCAATGCACAGTGACCAACCAAAGTATGCATATGTCACTGACCATGACGAAATAATTTCACTTCATGTGGTCAACGTTGAAAACGCATAACACGAGTCACAAAGGGTCAGAGGGGAAAACAATGGATTGGGAACACTAGTTATCAACTAGGAAATACAAAGACCTTCAACAAGCAATGGCACGGTATGGCTAGTGTGCACAGTGACCAACCAAAGGATGCATATGTCACTGACTACGACCGAATAAGTCCACTATGTGTGGTCAACATTGACAACTCATAACACGAGTTACAAATGGTAAGAGGGAGATAAAATGGTTTGGGAAGCCTATGTATTGACTAGAAAGGACAAAGAACTTCAATACGTAGTGGCACGGGGTGGCTAGTATGCACAACAAACAACCAAACTAGGCATATGTCACTGATCATGACCAGAGAATTTAAACATGGGTGGTCAACGTTGACCAACTATAACACGAGTCACAAACGGTCAGGACAGGAAACAATGCTATGGGAATATCGGTTCTCAACTACCAAGTACAACGAACTTCAGTTTGTAGTAGCACGGTGTGGCTACCATGTACAATGACCGACCAAAGAAGGCATATGTACTGCCTTTGGCCAAAGAAATCCGCTGTGTGTGGTCAACGTTGACAACTCATAATACGAGTCACAAATGGTCAAAGGGGGGAAACAATGGTTAGGGAACACCAAGTATCACATAGCAAGCACAAGGGGCTTCAATACGTTGTGGCACAGTGTGGAGACCATGCATGATGACCAACCAAAGTAGGCATATGTCACTGACCATGACCAAATAATGTCACTATGTGTGGTAAACTTTGACAACTCACAACACGAGTCACAAATGGTCTGGGTGGAAGGTAATGGTTTGTGAATACTAGTTAT
>SZWC01008256.1:29896-52293 GCA_023375785.1 Penium margaritaceum
TCCTCTGTCCTCTGTCCTCTGTCCTCTGTCCTCTGCTTTGCTGCTGCTGCCACGTGCCTCCACTTTGCAAGCGCTGTGTCTGTTCCTCACAGTCTGGCCTTCTGCCAACCTTCAATTCCAACAACAGTGTGTGCTTGTTTTCTGCTCCTGCAGAAGCCTCCATAGCATCGAGTCCATACCGTCAACTTGCTTCGCCAGAGACCTACCCGCAGCACACAGTTCACCAGCCATGCGTGTCTGTCAACCCAAGCTAGAAGTCACGCTGCCTCAGCCCCAACCACGGAAAACAATGGAACGTGTTTTGTCTGCCAACGTAGCTGTCGATTGTTCCTCTCATGAAGTATGGGTGCAGGTTGACTCGGCCAAAGAAATGCATGCTGCTGCACTTCCATTCTGCTCCTTATCAAGCGCACAGTCAAACAACGCATGCATGCACTGGTTTCCAGATGACCACGTCACACTGTGGACATGACACTACACCACACAAAACCACACAAAACGACACGACACGACACGGCACGACACGACACGGCACGCTTGCACCATGCACCCCGTTTCCAATCAACCAACCACCCACCTCAACAGGGAGAGTAGGTGCCATGGCTGTGTTTCTCAAACTGTGCAGAAGGTGAACGGTTGGAGTCTCTGCACTGCAGCAAAAGAAGCAAGAAGAAACGGATGAAAACAAAAAAATCTGCCTGTTGCTGCAAGCATGACGTCTGTCTTTCGTCCACTGATCTACAAAGGACAGCAGCAGATCAGCGGGCAGCAGCGAAAACAACGGATTGCAAAGAATCCAGCAGCTGAGCATGGCAGTGTCCACTCCAGACGCATTGTCCGTGGAGCGATGACACAGAGGTCTGCAAAGGCTTCCACCAGCATGATGACGTGTCATGACGTCATGGTGTCGTGATGCCATGCCATCACTTCTTCCAGCTGTGATGACGTCATGGTGTGGTGATGCCATGACAAACACTGTCGATGCCAGCTGGCAAGCGACACAGTGGCTCGTACACTACCGCGTGCAAGTTGGCAAGGCCAGCGTACAGAACGGATGTGGAACCCCATTGAAGGACAGAGGTTGAGGAGAGAGGGCGGGAGGGAAGGAGGGAAGGAGGCACGTGAGGGAGGAGGGAGGGACGGAAGAATGTTAGGGCAATATGAGGTACTGCGTGTGAGGGGAGGAAAGAGAAGAGGGGGGAGGGGAAGCGAGCGAGATAGGGAGGATGTGACTCACATCCTCCCTATCTCTTGCCTTCCCTCCCTCACATCATGTGAGGGAGGGAAGGCAAGAGTGAGCAAATGAGGTTGGCGGAGGGAGGGGGGAGGAAGGGAGGGAGGGAAGGGAGGGAAGGGAGGAGGAGGGAGTAATGGAGGGAGGGAGGGAGGAGAGCAAGAGGGAGAAGGTGGACAACATTCTGTTCGAATTAGTCATGGGAGGCAAGGAAGGGCACGCCACCGAGCAAAGATGAACAGCGTCGTGCATTTTCCTCTGATTAGGATTCTCGCCGTTCGGTATGAAGTGATTGGTAGGGTGGTTACTCACAGAGGTCTGGACAAAAGCGATCGCACAGAGTAGAGGCAGACGACAGACCGAAGCGCCTTCGTCCGACCAAGGGCTGCCGACAGCAGCGATGGCTCTGGCGCTCGAGACCGTGCCGACGAGTGCTGACAGGGGTCGACTGTCGGTCTGAGCAGATGCGGAAGAGCGCACGACTGTGTGTACACGCACAAGCACGAGCAACTGGATGTGCAGCAACCCAGGGATTGTCGTACGGTTGCGGTCCGCAGCGCAAAGCTCAGCGCGGCGCACGGCAGGGCGAAAAGGCGAGCTCCGGGCGTTGCTTGTGTGGCGAGGTCGTCGAAGTGGGACGGATTCAGAGCCACCACTGGAGAGACCCATTCGTGGGCCACAAACATGGCGCGGAAGATGCCTGCCGTGCTGGAGCTGACGAGGACAATACTGACATGGCCAGAAAAGCTCTTCGCTTCCCACGTGCCCGCGGGGTGAAGACTCCAGCCGGCTCTCACAGAATTTTTCCCCCGGTTGAAGCAGACTGAAGGGGGAAGGGTTACCTGAGCACCGAGACAAGCCCAGGGATTCAGCCTGGCATCAAACGACAGCATCGGCTTTGAAACGGTACATTCTTTTCTATCTCCAACACGTTGTGAAATATTCATAATAGGAAAGACGAGATCGGGGTTTCCTTATGCGGAAACTACAAAGGGCCAACGAGGAAGAAGTCAAACTGAAAGGAGTTGAGACAGCTTTTGAGAATTCTTTTCTTTCTTCGTGCAGAAAAGGGAAAAAATAAGACATATAATTTTCTTGAGAAACGATTGGAAGGTTCCAAGTAGCTTCCCAACAGGGAAAGCAGAGGGGTAACCCCTGTTACGTACCGGACATACATGAGTCCTCAATCTTGTTAAGTGGGCATTTTTTTATCACACAAACAGCCCACCGTGTCGCAGAACCTCAATATTCACTCCTACGGTTGAGCGCAAACCAGCCAACTGCCCTCGCCTCTAGTGAATCTTCCCCAACCTTTTGACAAATGCGACCACTCTTGCGAATCCATGAAAGAAGTGTCACGACCTTTCGGTCGACTTCTCAGCGCACCGAGAAAAATCTGGATCTACAAAGATGCATCCCGCGTCTTCACCGTCGATCCACAAAGCCCCCCGACCTTTTGGCGGAGTTTCTCGAATCCGACCACTCATGACGCGACTCCACACACGTCGATCGACATTGAACCCAACGAAGGAAAAACTTAAGCCAAACAGAGGGATAGTGCAAGGATCTATGAGGCCATTCTTCTTTCCAATTCTATGTTCAACAGTTCAAAGGACCGAAGTGTAAGGAGTCACAAGCATGTTTCAAGAGGCTTGGGAGGAGAGGTGGAAGGGAGGCGATTCAAGGGAACAGATGGGAGAGCGGACATCCCAATGAGAGAAATGTTTTATCAACAGAACTTGGGGTTAGGACATTTCCGCGATTCATGTGTGGGTGAGCCCAAGGGTTCGAGATCAGCATAAGGGCAAAACAAGAAAGTTTTGGTGTTGTGTTTAGGGGAAGGGGGCAGAGAGAGGACCATGGAGCTCAACCATGTCGTAACAGAGTTTATAGCGCTTGGTCCTGCAACATGGATGTGGGGTGGGGGGGAAGGGGGAGGATGGTGGCTACCACCCACCAGATATTTGGCGTGTAAGGGGAGAGGGAGGATAATGTCGCTACCACCACATTGGGAAGGCTTGCAAGTTAAATCCCACCAAGTACCAGGTACTTGGTGCAATTTTCCTCGCAAACCTTGCTAAACACCTTTCATAAGTCACGTCTACACACTTGACAAGGAAACATTTCCAAGATATCGAAAGCCATGACAATAAAACCAAATGTTTACAACGTATGAAACATATCTCAATGTAGTGCAAGAAATGAAGAAACATATCAAACTGCCACAATCCATTTGCATAATCGTACGAGGAAAAAAGATTTTGAAGGCCATAGCAAGGCATTATGTTTTATTTCAAGCCAGTTCAAAGCCACCAAAAAAATAGTTTTCTTTATCAAGCCCTTCCAACCCATCACATGCCACATCAATACATTAGAAGCAATGACAAACATTGGCGGGTCAGTGCAAACAAATGCAAGCCATCACAATTGTGATGCAAATTGGATGCAAGTCAGACAAAACCATGGACTGCATTTAGTTCATTCAGGAAAAAAAGAAAAAAAAAGTGAAGGTGTAAGAAGAAGAACAAGGTGGAACTAGAGCATGAATAAGGCACATCAAGGGTGCAACTAGGGTGAAATAGGGCAAAAATCAAGTACAACTAGGGTGTAACTAGGGAGAAACTAGGATGTGACAAGGGAAAAACCAAGACACAACAAGGGAGTCAATAGGGTGCGACTGCAGGAAAATGGGTAACAACTAGTGTACATCAAGGGTACAACTAGGCCACAAATAGGGCATTAAGAGGATAGATGCATGATCTAAAATGGGTGGGATTCTTGCGTAACAAGATTGCATTTAGGGTGCAATGAGGGTGGAAATTCGGGCCAACAATGTCCAATGAAGGTGCAGCTAGGGCACATCTAGGATGCATTCGAATTGCAGTCAAAGTGCAACTGGGACACTAGTTGGATACAACTGGGATGTAACTGGGGTGTAAGGAGGGTACAATCAGGAAAACTAGGATACAATTGAGATTACAAAATGGGAGAAAAAAGGAAAAAGTACTTTGTAAAACTAGGGAGAAACGAGGCCACAATCAGGTCACATTTGTGGATTAAACAGGAAAGAAGCATGGGCCAGTGCAACAAAGTGAAACTGTGGCACATCTAGGACACGAACATGGTGAATTATGGCACATATACAGTGAAAAAAAAGCACAACTAGGGCAGAAATGCTCAGAACCAGCACTCAAGATGGTAGCAAGAAAGGTGCAACCAGGTTACAACTTGAGTGTCGGTAGGGTGCAATAACGTGCAACAAGAGAGCAACTGTGGTCAAACTAGGGTATAGTCAGGGTGATTATTGGGAGGAACTAGGATGCAAGTAAGGTGAAAGTAAGGAGTAACTAGGGTACACATAGAACAGATCTTGAGCACATCTAAGGTATTAGTAGGGCGTAAGAAGATTAAAGAAAGGATAGAAATAAAGTAGAGCATAGCGAAGGCACATCTAGAACATAAACTGAAGCCCAACTAGGGTCCAACAAGGATGTTACTAGGGCATGAGTAGGCCACAAACAGGGTACAAGAAGGATTTCAGTTACTAAAATCAAGGGTACAATATGATAGCATCTAGGACACAACAAGGCTCTGCCTCGGACGTAACAGGGATGAAAGCAGGACATAACTATGAAAGTGGTAAGATGCAACGTGTGTGCAGTTATGATGTGAGGTAATGACTGGGACACAGAAAAGACACGGCTAGTTCATAGATAGAACATAACTAGGACAGATTATGAGCACATCCGGAGCACAAAGAGGACGAGACCACTTGCGTGTACATATTGTAACAATATGGTAAAAAAATGATCAACTTGGATTCAGCTCTGGTGCAAGTGATGGAGGAACATGGCTTAACAAAGGTGCAAATTGTATAGATCTTGGGCATCATAAGGGTGCTTGTAAAGCAAAACTAGGGTACAAGTATGTAACAACAAGGACATAAGAATCATGTAACTCAGGTGAGATGGTGGCAAAACAAGGATGTAAAGATGTCGTAACTCAACGACAACTAGGATGGACCTAGGGCTTCATTTAGCCACAGCTAGAACACAATGAGGAAAAACCTAGGATTCAAACAAAGATAAAATAGGAATGATATCAAGGTGTGAAATGGTGGCAGCAATGGTGATTTTGGAGATAGCGTGTTGCTGGAAGGGCTCATTGAGGACGGAAAAAGGGGAATCTAGAATGCACGGTGTTCCAATCAAGGGCTAACCGGGGAAAACCTTCATGTAACCAAATTGCAAGAAGCGTGCAAGAGCACAACTAGAAAAAAGCTAGAGAGGAATCTTTACGTGACGTGGGTGCAAGCAGGGTGCTACTAGGTTACAACAAGGGAAAAGAAAGATGGAAAAAAGGGCTCAACGAGGGAAAACATAGGAAAAAGCTAAGATGTATCTAGGGTACAAATAGCGCATAACTAGGGTAGATGTAAAGCACAACTTGGATAGCTTGGTACAAAGAGTTCATGACTTGGGCTGAATGAGGGCAAAGACATGGTTCATCTATAGCTCAACAAGAGGACGTGAGGGTGTAACTAGGGTGCATTTAGGGTGCAATGAGGAATCAACTGTGAAAACTTGAGGATGCATCTAGGACACATCCATAGCTCATTTAGGATGCAATCAAATTTCATGAAAATTCACCTAGAGTACAACTAGGGTAGTTTCCGATCACCAGTATGCTGCTTCGTGGGTACAGCTAGTTTCTTACCATGGCTCAATGGAAAGGCAACTCGGGTGAAACAAAGAAACAATAAGGGTAAAGTAGGCAAAAATCTAGCTTGAATCAGGGTGCAACGAGGGCACAACGTGGGGGCTACAAGGGTTTCATGTACGTAACTAGGAAGTACCATGGATGCAAAGAAAGTTTCAAGTAAAGTGTGAATGACATCCAACTACGTTGCAACAAGGCTGTAACCAAATGTTAATAGAGGCACTATTGGAATGTGACTAAGGAGTCACCTTGACTAACGTACGGAGCAAACACCATGCAATCAAGATGAAACTATAGTGTAGCTTTAGTGCAAATACGATGCTACTAAGATGTAACTAGAGTGCAATTTGAGTACAACTTCATACATCACCAATCAACTCACCCCAGAAACTGTGGATCGGCAAGTGTATTGGGAGGTGAACATATCAGCGATCATGGAATTCTAACAAAGATTGGTCCGTAGTGTTTTAATCCGCAATAACTAACTCTGTATACAAAGAAAGTACATATGGGCTCTAGTGACATGGATTGATGTTGATGATTTCTTAAAAATGTTTGCTTATGTGAATGCACAATTTGATACACAACTTGTCGAGTGTATGGATTTAAGGTGATTAACCACAACGCTACAAGCAAGGTGAAAACAGTACGAAACTGGTGCGATTTAAGGCACGGATAAGGCAAAACTTGGGTGCACAAGAGCATGACAAGAAATAATCAAGATACATCCAGTGTCTGGGGGTGTACCAGAGAAACTTGAGTAAACAGTGTGAAGCAAGGGTACAAAAAGGGTGCATGTGGGGCCTTATTCAGGAGGAACAAGGGTACAAGCAAGACAAATGAAGGTATTGATGGGGCTCAACAAAAGTACCATTGGAGTTGTGCTCCTCACCATGGGAGGCATGACTTCAATAAGGAACACGAGAAAGATAAGTCTAAGTGGCTTTGTGGTTTATGGTGTCCATCTCTAGAGGCAAGGACCCGGGTTCAAGTCTCATAAGATGAATTTCTGCCCTGCCTCAAGGGAGGTGGAAAATAGGTGCCAGGAAGCTAGCTCAACCTCTAGAGTTCCTCCTTGATTTTCTAGAAGGCTAGGTGAGGGTTCAGGAAGGTGGCACACCTTCTAGAAGAGGTAGCTTGGTCTACAAGGAATCTAGAGGTGTCCTCGTCTTTTGGATACCCTCTCACCTGCTAGAATCAAATTGAGAGGGCAGAATCTTCTACAGGAGGCAAGGGTTGCCTTCCTAGGTTAGAAAAAAGGACAGCCTACCAAGGGACACTCAAGAAGTCATAGAATGTGCTAGGAAGCTTCAAATTTGGCATGCTTTGGTATTCTGAAAGGCTTAGATCACTGGTTACAAAATTCCATTGCTTTTGAGCCTTGATAAAAAAGTTCGTTCCCAGTCAATTGAGGCCACAAACTATTGCCACACTCTGTGATCAGTTTTCTGCCACTCCTGGAACCAGTTGCCTCCACAGCTTCAGTCTCTCCGAAAACAGTTGATGGTGTGAACCTGCCACTGCTAGAGACCCTCCAGGGTGCACACTCACCCTCAGGACAACAAGTACAACTAGAATGCGATCTGGTATAATGAGATTCCATATGTTTATCTTAAACAAGGTTGTAACTAAGGAACAACATGGGTACAACCAGGGCACAAGGAGTTTGCAACTAAAGTGCAAGTAGGGTGCGACTAAGATACAACATTCGGGCAAGTAGGATTCAAGTGCGGCATGTCTAGCTTTCATCTACAACAGATTTAAGATGCGACAAGGGTGCAATCAAAGAAAAACCCTCGCATGACAAAGGCCCAGCAAGGAAAGTAAAAGGGTGCGAGTAGGGGAAAAACAAGGCACAAATAGGTTTCAACAAAGGTCCATATTGTTTTGCCTAAGTATACATTTGTCCCAAGAAGGGTGAAAACAGACCAGAACTAGGATAAAAAATAGGTTGCAAGTGAGGTATCTGTAAGATTTAGGAAGAGTACAGATTGGGAGCAACTAGGGGACACAAAGCAATGTTGTAGCACAACTAGGGCATTATGACCAATCAATCCTAGAAAAGAAACACTTACTGCAAGGAAAATCATGTGTATGCCGATAGGAGGATGCAAAGAACATTAATCGGGGTGTGGTTCAATGTCTCCACGACACTCCTCGGGAAGGGATACGTGATCGGTCATGTGTTTCGAATGGGAGGATTGTTCATGGATTTTCATTGTATACATATTCTTGACCAATACATTTCTAAATAGTTCTTTTAATCATGTATGCTACCAGGCAAATTTTGTGTGTGACCACTTGTGGAGTAAAGCTAGGGGACATACCAACGAGCCATGGATTAGAGGACATAATACTAGAGCAATAGATGGAAAGTCATGGTTTATGAGAAGCTAATGTTATAGCTTGTTGTGAAGAAAATAGCGCAGATTTTTCTTGTACACACTTTACTTGAAGATCCTAGATAAAGATACGATGATGTAAATAGTTCAGCTTCATCAAGGTGGTTTTGTCTGAACAACTAGATAACATGTGTCTACCTCAATTTTTTTCCATGAATGAATGAAAAAGATGGGTGTGTTTGTTGCATTGATGAAAGAATGAGTTCCGTGATAATTTTGCATTGGTGGCCATGTATGTTTTCATTGTTAGTGCCTGGCACCATTCAAAACTGTAAGATATTGTGGCTTTCAACGAATGATGCGCTTCTTACAACACATGACGTGTTTTGGGGTAAATGTGTTGTGTGGACCTCGACCTGACGCGACGCCATGGGAGATGCATGGCGAGGTCCATGCTCTGTTGTGAGCATCTACAACATCCCGCATGTGCCTCATGCTACGTACCTGCACACCTACATATAGGTGGTAGCACACTGTTGGTCGAGACCCGGACACGTGGTGCGTTGCACCCGTGTTACGAGGAGATCCTCCCATGATCCTGTGTTTGGATGGTGATACTATTGTGTTGAATAGCTCGTAGTGGTCGAGACCCAGACCCTGGTACCGCCTGTGTCACGAGGAGACCATCTTGTCCTCTGACATGTGTATGATGTGCATTACACTGGTTTGTGTGCGTGTGCATCACTCCTCTCATGATCGAGACCCAGACACTTGGTGGGTTGTGCCAGTGTCCAGGGAGACCCTGGATGGATAGCAGACGAGTGTGTGTGTGTATGTGTGTGTGTGTGTGTGTGTGTGTGTGTGTGTGTTTGTGCGAGTTGACTCATGCATGTTATGGCTTGCCATGCATTGTTGTTCCATGCCTTCGCTCATTCGTTTTGGCGTGGACGGCTATGTCAGCCAGGGGGAGTGTTGGTTTGTGTGGCTTCCACCCGTCACGACCAACACTGCTAGTTTCCCGATATACCCACATTCGGGGTATATGGCAGAGGAGGGCGTGACGACACGACGGGCCTCCGGACTGCACCGAGACTTCTCCAGCACCGACGACAGCGCCGAAAAGACGCGGTCGATGCGTTCCGGCAGCCATGTGGGGCTTGTCAGGAGGTAGGAGAGTTTTCTCGGTGGGTTCAGACCCGTGCACCCGGTTGACTGTACCGGTGCGACGAGGTAACCCGATGGCTATTGTGGGGCTTCCGATGTTCAAAAAGCCGTTTGTGATGTCTGGACGTTGATTCCGAGATGTTTTGGCACTGCTCATATTTTCTCGGTGGTCGAGACCCGGGCACTCGGAGAGCTGTTCCGGTGCCTCGAGGAGACCACCTTTGTTACTCTCGTGGTGTATGCAGTGTGTTCTCCCTGTTGACTCATTTGGGTTCAGCGGGGGTGACGAGGCCAGTGCGGTTAGCTGCCGGCGCCCCTATGTAAGCCCGATAGGAGCTCATTTGTAAGCTCTCCTTGTTCTTTATATTCAGCGTTACAGACTTAGCCAGATTCTTGCTGTCTTGCATCGCACTCACACACAGAGCTCATGTTCATTTCTGCATGGGCCTGCATGCCCTAAAATTATTTCCAATTAAATGACAGACAAGATGGGTTCTAGTGACTGTAAAAGTCAAGCATGTCCCCAAAGTTGTAAATGTGTTTTAGTATAATACAATGGACCATGTATGTGGGAAGGGTAAATAAAAATCACACATTGATTATTGCTTTAGAAAAATTAAGGAAATGAATGGAAATAGATAAGCAAAAGTGGTTCCACATTTGTGTAAGTTTTATGTTTTCCTCCAAATGAAAAATTCATTGCATCCTTCATTTCCAATAGGAGAGGGGGTGAGGGACCAGTCACTTCACCTTTCCTTGCAACTGAGAAAGTGCATAGAAGCTTCCTAGCAACACAGCCGTTGACCGGGCGTCAGTGCCAGGTCAGACGGTGACGACAGTCACAGGTCGTACACACAACGGCAAGGGTTTGGCTAGCAGACACAAGACACAGTGTCAGAACGCTTCAATATAGCATATGCAGAGAGAGATGACAACTGACAGGTCCAGGGCATAAATACCTGTCGCGGCGCACGGCGGGTGTCGCACGCGGCAGTCCAAGACCTGTCCTAAAACCGGCCCAAAACCACTGTTTTGGCCGTAACTCTGCGCACACATGTCAGAATCCTACGCCGTCTGAACCTAGACGTGCAGAATCAAAAGACGGACGCAGCGACTGGTCACATGCATGCATCCATCGACTGACAGCGAGTATACAATGCAAAAACATGCAAATGGGCCTCATGCCCAGTCCGCCGAAAGGCGCCTGCAAGACGTAGAAGGCACAGCAAGGAGTCCCAGTGACATCTGGGGCTCTGGAACAGTGGTCGGTCAGCTCCAGGCGGGTGGTCCGCCGCCTGTCGTCGCGCCGGTGTCACCAGGGCCGCCTGCCTCAGGGATCTGCACGAGTATGGACACGGCCGAGTGGTCACAATAAACTGTACAGGAACGGCACAAAGCACAACACTCCCCCATGACCCGATGGTACGCATGTCCATACGCGTGCAGCACTGGTACAACCACATAGTGAGTGACACAGACAGATGAGAAGCCAACGTACATCCCACACTCAACCACTGTCACGTACGGGGCGAAGCCCAACAGAACGAATGGCCACCAGGAACTTTCCACGGGCAAGTGCCTTCGTCAAGAAATCAGCACGCTGTAAGTCAGTTCCAACCCACATGATGGAGATCACGCGTCGCTCCACCAGATCACGAACAAAGTGATGCTCAACTGCAATGTGCTTTGTGCAAGCATGGAAAGCACCAGAGTTCTCCGCAATGGCGAGAGCACTCTGGTTGTCGCAACGCAGCACAATGGCAGGTACTGACTGCCCAAGCTCAAGAAACAAGTGCTGCAGCCAAACTGCCTCAGCAGCCCCTGCCCCCAAAGCCACATACTTTGCCTCTGACGAGCTACGTGCGATGCAACCCTGCTTCCCGCTTCGCCAAGACAATGCGGTACCACCGAGCAGAAACACGTAGCCAGTGCGACTGCGCCCGTCAGGGCTCCAAGCCCAGTCGCTGTCAGTGTAGCCGTCAAGGACCACCGAACACTGCTGACAAAAGCAGAGTCCGAGATACGGCGTGGAGACCACGTACCGTACCACTCGCACAGCCGCGTGAAGAGCTCTCGCACGTGGAGCCTGCGAGAACTGAGCGAGGAGGTTGACGGCGAACGCGATTTCAGGATACGTGGTAGTGGCCAGGTACATCAGAGATCCGATAAGACGGAGGTACAAGGTCACGTCCACTGTCTCCCCCAGCTATGTAGGGTCATCTACCTTCAGGGCATCCTGCCCATCAGGTGTGAGGGGTGTGGAAGTAGTGGGCACTGCACCAAGGAGATCGCTAAAGCGCTCCCCCACGACTCGTGCGTATTGGGCCTGATGCAGCAACAGTGTCCGATGTCTACGATCTCGCACGATCTCCATACCAAGAAACATCGATGGAGGACCAAGGTCCTTCATCTTGTAGGCGGTCTGCAGGACAGCCTTGGCCTCCTTCACGACCTTTAGGGACGTAGACGTGATCAAAAGGTCATCAACATAGACCAGGATGGCGGTGAACCGCTTAGGTGTCGGTAGGATGAAGATTGAGGGGTCTGCCTCGCTCTGTATCTATCCTGCGCGAGTCAAGGTGCCAGTGATCTCCCGGTTCCAACACCGTGGAGAATGCTTGAGGCCGTACAAGGACTTGCCCAAGCGCCAAACCTTGTCACCGTCCTCAAAGCCTGGTGGCTGAGCCACGTAGATCTCCTCATCTAAAGAGCCATGGAGGAACGCGTTGTTCACATCCATCTGGTGTAGTTCCAAGTCATGCTGAGCCACTACACCGAACAGAGCTCGAGCTGAGGTCATGCGGCCGACAGGGACAAAGGTGTCAGTGTAATCAACTCCCTCAATTTGAGAGAACCCCTTGATGACCAAGCGGGCCTTGTAGTGTTCCAGTGAGCCATCCGGCTTCACTTTCTTGCGAAAGACCCACTTGACCTGAATCGCCTTCCTCCCAGGGGGAAGGTCGACCAGCTCGTAGACTCTGTGCTCTCGGATGGTGCGAAGCTCATCCTCGCAAGCAGCTCGCCAGGCCTCAGCTTCCTGCGATGAGAAAGCCTCCCTGAATGTGCCCGGGTCAGGCGCCGTAGAGGGGGAACTCTGCGTGGCAAGTGCACACGCCTCAGTGTCAGGTCTGACGGCCACGAGATCAGCTGCTGCGTCACAGGTGATATGGAACTCGCGAGTGACCAGGTCGTGCCCTATAGGGCACGCTGGGTGTACCTCTCAAAGCTCAGTGCGGACACTCAGGCCTAAGGCCTTTGTGCCTGGATCACCGCTCGCGATGCTGGAAGAGGAACGCCTGGGTCCAGGACCCGACGCTCGCTGAGCTCAGGAATCCAGTGGTCGAAGGCGACCACCGGGCTCACCGGAGTAATCGGAGGTCGAGGGGCGCACCTCAGGCTCAGGAACAGGTACGTCCATAGGGACAGGAACGACCACAGCTGGTGAGGGCCGAGGATAAGCGTGTGTGGGGGACAGTGAGTTGGGAGTTACAACTGGCCCGGACACTGAGACAAGAGTGTCAGGCGACGTAGGGATAGGAGTGGGCTGGGCTGGGTCAGACACCGGAGCACGGGTGCCAGTGGACACAGGTGATGATGCAGGAGGAGGCGTGAGAGCAGCGGTGCCTGTGGGGTGTGAAACAGGCTGAGCAGGCGGGATCTCTCGACCAACGGCAATGATAGCCGGGTCATCAAGTGCTGGAGATCGAGAGGGGACTCGAGTGGACACATCAGCCTCACGAGAAATGGTCACTGGCGGAGAAGTCTCCCCCATCCGCCGAGGACCCTCACAGGAAGGGACATGAGCTGCGGAGAGAGCTGTGATCGAAGCCAGATCACGGTATGTGAGAGACTAAAAAAACAGCGCGTCACGGGACTCAATGACACGACGGCGAGTGGGGTCCCAAAAGCACCAGGCCTTTGACCGCGGGGAGATGCCGATGAAAGCACACAAGCGACCCCGAGGGGAGACCTTGGACCCCTGCTGGTCCTCGGTGTACCACACGGAGGCCAGGGAACCCCAGACGCGTGCGAGACGAAGATCAGCACGGTGGCCAAACCAGAGTTCGTACGGTGTAACATGATCCGGAAGCGGACCATGCGGGAGGCGGTTCCAGACCCACGTCATGTAGGCGAAGCCCTCGAAGGTGAAGGACTCTTAGAGACCGCACTCAGACCGCATGGCTCGGACCGCATCCTCCATGGTGTGGTTCCAGAGCTCAGAGACACCGTTCTGCTGTGGGGTAGCAGGAGCGGAGACCTGGTGAAAAACACCGTGCTCAGCAAAGAAGGAGTCCATCTCACCGAGGAACTCGCCGCCACGATCCGAGCGAAAGGTATGAAGCGTGTGGTGAGACTGACGCTCAGCCATCACGAGCCAGAGCCGAACTGCAAGGGCGGCGTCGCTCTTCTGACGCAAACTGTAGACCCACCGCATCCGAGTGAAGTCATCAGTCAGCGTCACAACATACCGTCCCCTCTCGGACAGGGACTGGACCGGGAGAGGACCAAACAGGTCCGAGTGGACCAACTCGAGTGGCCTCAGCGCTCGGGAACGCGAATCAGGGTAAGTTCACCGGTGCATCTTTCCCTGAGCGCAAAAAAGGCAGTCGGTCTTGGGTGGCTTCTCGAAAGAAGCCACGTCAAGGCCAAGAGCGGGCTGTGTCCATATGAGCTTCGACACAGTGTTGGAGCCCACATGACACAGACGTCGGTGAAGCAACCTCTGGTGTTCTGGGGATAGAACACCAGCGACAAAAACACGACCAGAGGAAGGTGGAGAGCAAGGGGAGGATGGCCGAGTAATACGATACAAATCATCTATGATAGTAGCACGCTGGACAATGCTACAGGTGTCAAGAGCAGTCACCGTCGCTGAATCAGCAGTATGCTCAATGGAGAGACCCATCACAGTGCAGGCATGCACAGACATCAGACTGAGCTCAAGATCAGGCACAAACAGCACGTCAGCGAGATACAGGGAGCCAGACGGACCGTCAAAGCATACAACACCGACACCGTGGACCGGTAAGGACTGACCAGAGCCTGAACAAACAGAACGGACAGTCGTGAGAGGACCAAGTACCACAAAGTCACTACGACGATACGCCATGTGGTGGGTGGCACCGGAATCGATGATCCAAGTGCCACCGGAGTCACGACTGGTGGACGTCACTGTACAACGAGCAATGGAACACTCGGCATCAGAGGGACGCTGAGCCGTCAGTGGGAAGGAACANCAGAGAGATACAGGGGGCCAAACGAACCATCAAAGCATACAACCCCAACAACGTGGACCGGTAAGGACTGACTAGAGCCGGTACGAACAGAACGCACAGTCGTGACAGGACCAAGTACAACAAAGTCACTACGACGATACGCCATGTGGTGGGTGGCACCGGAATCGATGATCCAAGTGCCACCGGAGTCACGACTGGTGGACGTCACTGTACAACGAGCAATGGAACACTCGGCATCAGAGGGACGCTGAGCCGTCAGTGGGAAGGAACGACGTACATCACGAAGGTGAGACTCATGAATCCAGTCAATGCAGTGAGGCCCAAAATCATCACATGCAGACTGTGCTCTCCCACACGTGTCATCACGAGTCACGAGGACGGACGAACAAGCAGTCTGTGACCCACTCGACGAGGACAACACACTCGCACCTCCCTGAAAGTGAAGCGCCAGAAGATGACGAAGCTCGGCGATGGTGCGGTCACGTGGGTCTGGATCACTGCTGCTCGCTGGTGAGGACGCAGGAGTAGCTGCAGTCATGGTCGTCGCGCGTCCGGAGGAGTGTGCGGGCGACGTGCCGGACATGGTGCGAGCAGCATGGGCAGCCGGAAGTCCGCGAGTGATGCGTCCCCAGTCAAGCGGCTGCTGGCACTCGGTGTAGCGATGGGCACCTCCACAGTTGTAGCAGTGCACGGAACGGCCACTACTACCACTGGATGACGACTGCTGCTGACCCGATCCGCTCTTCCTATTCTTCTTCTTCCCCTGGGCAGCTGCTGCAACGCCCTGCGTCTGCGTGGGTGTAGACGGGGTCAAAGAGGAGGCGGAAGATGAGGTCGTGATGGAGGTAGATGAGGGTGTCTGCAGGAGGAAAGATGGTGGTGAGGCGAGGACTGCTGCAGCGAGGGAAGTCTCCTGATGTGCTACTACTGCCTCGCGGGCCAACGTCACCTGGAGGAAAAGCTGATGGGCCCAAGGGAGCAGCTGCAGGGTGGCTGAGAAAGGCTTGAGAGCAGCGTCGTTGTACCGTGTGAAGATGTCGGTGTACTCCAGGCGAACTCCGAGCATGATCGTCCGAAGCGCCCACAGTTGTGTGCCCCCTGAGGTCCCCAGACGCGTGTAAATATGCATGGCACGTCGCCAGTAATCCGCCGCAGGCTCTGCTGGTCCCAGACGGAGCGAGTGGAAAGCACAAATGTGTGACGCACGCGTAGCGTGCATCTCTACGGCTAGTAGGGACAACGCCAGATCCCAGCCTCCACAAGGATCTACTCCGGTGCTTGTGCCAGCCTCGCCAAGGAAAAGGCGGAAGTCAACGACAGTCTCGCGTGGCATGGCGTAGAGAAGTCCTCGCATGGCCCGCGCTGCTGTCAGCACCTGTGCTGGATCTGTAGACTGGTATGGGCTCTGGTAGTAAGGCCACACTCCCTCGGAAGTGGCCCACACCTGAAGCAGGATCCCCCAGCAGTCAAATCCATCCTCGCTGATGTACCGTGGAGGTGGTGCCTCAAAGTCCTTTGGCTGCCGCTCCGTGGGGAGAGCAACCGCAGGGTGAGGAGGGCGAGAGACGGGGAAAACTCCTGGAAGGGGGTGATCATCAGGGAAGTCAGGTGACGGTCGTATCGGGGACACGGGTGGAGGTCGGATACCTGTCTGCAGCTGACGGAGGCGCTCCTGTAGGAGACGAATCTCCTGCTCCTGGGAGTCATCCTCGAAGCCTGGCATGAATGGCTCGTCATCAAGGAGGTCTGCAGGTGGTGGGGAAACCACACCAGGAGGTGAAGCAGGTGGAGCACCTGTCATGGGCACCTGAGCCGAGTGCTGGGTGGAGGCCGCAACGCCGGCAGCTCCCTCAGAAATCCGCGAAGGAGCCGTGGACTGAGTGCGCAGGAGCTCAGTCAGCGTGCGGATCGCGTAAGTCTGCTCTCGCTACAGACGATGCATCTCCTCCTGCTGGCTGCGCAGGTCCTCAATGGCCTGCGAGCGAGGGCTCAATACCCCTGAAGAAGAGGAGGGATCACGTGGTCCCTTGTCCTTGTCGTCAGGCGAACTCATGTCGCCGCTCACTATGGGAGGACAGGTCAAGTTTGCCGGATTTCAAAACCGTCTGCGTTTCTCGGAGAGTTGAAACGCTGGCAACGTTTGACTTTCTGGGTGAAAATTTGACTAAGTGTAATGCTGACGTGAGCAAGTGGTTGCTGACGTCAGCACGACATGATGACGTCAGCAATCAACAATGCTGATGTCAGCTCGTCCCCTTCCTTTTTTTTCCTTTTTTTTTCTTCTTGTCACGGTTCTGCCGCTGCGCGGTGGTGCGCGGCAGCTCCGTTGAAGCTGCGCAGCAGCTTCCGCCCAGCTGCTGCTGCAACTGTGCTGTCAGCTTCAGCAGCAGCTGCGTAGCTGCGTGTGCAGCGGTGGCAGCAGCGGCTGCACTGCTGCTGCTACTGCTGCGCGCGGCGGCTGCTGCTGCGCGCTGTAGCTGCTGCTGGCTGCCGCCAACGCGCGCTGTTGCTGTCTGCTGCCGCCGCGCGCTGCTGTTGCTGCCAATGCTGCGCTGCTGCTGCCGTCGTGACTGCCGCTGCTGCTGCTGTGCCACTTCCGCTGCTGCGCTGCTGCTGCCGACGCTGCTGCTGCGGTGCTGCTGCCGCCGTTGCTGCCACGCTGCTACGGCGGCCGCTGCTACTGCGCTGCTGCTGTGCTACTGCCGCCGCGGCCTCTGCTGCTGCTGCTCAGCTGCTGCGGCTGTGGGGGGGGCGGCTGCACGTACCGCAGCCTCCACACACCTCTGCGTGGTGGTACACGCCGCTGCTGCTGCCTCAGCAGCTGCGATCTCACGTGGTGGGTGGAGTACGTTGACAGCGACCGGCCGTCTCCAACAGGTCCCTGAAGCTCTGCTGCAGCAGTGACTCTCACTGCTGCTGCTCTGCTGCGTCTTTGCTGTGCAGCTCAGTGAGAACTGTCTCACTGCTGTGATACCATGAGAAAGTGCATAGAAGCTTCCTAGCAACACAGCCGTTGACCGGGCGTCAGTGCCTGGTCAGACGGTGACGACAGTCACAGGTCGTACACACAACGGCAAGGGTTTGGCTAGGAGACACAAGACAGAGTTTCAGAATGCTTCAATATAGCATATGCAGAGAGAGATGACAACTGACAGGTCCAGGGCATAAATACCTGTCGCGGCGCACGGCGGGTGTCGCACGCGGCAGTCCAAGAGCTGTCCTAAAACCGGCCCAAAACCACTGTTTTGGCCGTAACTCTGCGCACACATGTTAGAATCCTACGCCGTCTGAACCTAGACGTGCAGAATCAAAAGACGGACGCAGCGACTGGTCACATGCATGCATCCATCGACTGACAGCGAGTGTACAATGCAAAAACATGCATATGGGCCTCATGCCCAGTCCGCCGAAAGGCGCCTGCAAGACGTAGAAGGCACAGCAAGGAGTCCCGGTGACATCTGGGGCTCTGGAATAGTGGTCGGTCAGCTCCAGGCGGGTGGTCCGCCGCCTGTCGTCGCGCCGGTGTCACCAGGGCCGCCTGCCTCAGGGATCTGCACGAGTATGGACACGACCGAGTGGTCATAGTAAACTGTACAGGAACGGCACAAAGCACAACAGCAACAAGATACTACCACAAGGCATTCTGAACGGATGTTGAATACTGGTCAAGGTGGAAATCCTTCATGACTATTGATGCAAATGTTGTGAAAAAAATCTGCATGAACCAAGCATAGTCTATTTAGACAAATTTCTGGCATCGTTACAGTCAGACCGAATGATGGAGTGTTAGTAGAGGTGGTGTGAAGGTTGTTCAACATTCTACATTATTCTTGCTCTTGTCATAGTTCATCAAGTGCACCATGCAATCAAGTTTTCCAAGATGATTCCCAGTTTAAAAGGGAGAAGGCATCTGAGAGAAGGCTCAACCGACGTTGAATACCTCCGTCCCCCAAACATTAAAAGTACATTTGGTGACTGAACTAGAAAACTTACTATTGTGGAGTCCATTACAATAAGAAAACTATATCAAATAGAGAGAAAATACAATGAAGGAATGAGTATCATGAAATCACGCATCTATGTTTGTCTTGCACCCTTGCCTGGGTACACACACAGATACAGCTCCATCATACTCGTTAGGAGGGGGGCATGCACAACCGTGTTGAAACCAGAGCACATCTGGAGCAAGTTTTTAACATATTGAGAGCGTATGTAAAGCATGCGGTGAAGCTTAATAAAAAGAAATCAAACCATGAATAGAGGGAAATTAATAGTGGGACTTAACTTCCTTACCACATGCGATAACTCACCCAAAACATTGTATCATACATGATAGTAAAGCTATGGAGCTCATAAAAAAAGCGTGTGTGAGTATACCAGAAATTGAGCTTTATATCAGTCATTGAAATTTGGTACAACTAACAAAGCGAGAGGTTACGCATGTGCACCACTTACAGAGCATTCCTCGACTACATTTAGATTGAAAATGCAAAGTACTTATACTACAATTGCAGTTCATAAAGAGTTAAAACAAAGAAGAACCTACAGAGAAATCGGAGTACAACTAGAACCTCATGAAGAGTCAGAGAAAATTCAGAGCACACCCAAATCTTCCATGGTGCATAAATAGAGCTCAAACATAGCACAAGCACGTTGCAAGTATATTATGACTAAACTAGAGTGATCTTATTAAGTATGTTGTCATGATATATTGATTCTATCAAGTTTTTGATCCTCACTATTTCTACGCAGATGAAAGGGTTCAAGTGATTCCAATAATGTTTCAAAACATCTCACTTCAAAGGCTGTGAGAAGTTGAGACAAGAAGATGTGTGAGAATCATCTATTATTTTTTTAGATCGTGATTTGAGGGTGATTGATTCTGTTCGAGATAGGCATTCACCAACATGTAAGCCCCTAGTATACATGAGGTATGAAAAGTTCGAGTGATCTTGTAAAGTCTTGTAATGCTCTATTGTCTGGAATCCAGGCCATAGCTTGGAGCGCGGGAAACGGGAGGAAGAGCGTTTCAACACCTGTGAAGTGTTTGCATGAGCTTTGCTGTTGGAAAGCGTGAAGAGAACGCCACGAGCATGGCACTGTTCTGCCGTGGTTCGCACCACAATGCGGCAGTGCTGTTTCTGAATTCATCACCGATGGCGCGACTTTACTCCGAAGAACAGCACTGCAACGTCGTGGTGCGAACCACTGAAGAGCTTTCTCGCGGAGCTGTGGGCGTGCGCAACGTAACACCTCTGTGGCTGCGAATGAGAACCAGGCTGGGTTCTTCCGCTCAGTACGGTTTGCAGCAGCAGCAGAAGCCGCAGCAGCAGCAGCAGCAGCAGCAGCAGCAGCAGCAGCAGCAGCAGCAGCAGTTGCAGCAGCAGCAGTAGCAGGAGCGATCCGGAAGACGCGGCCGGCCTCTTGGTTCTCTTCACCCTTGCAGGTCGGCCGCTTGCTGACGAGGACCACAAGTCACCGAGAAGAGCGCCTGGGGCTGGTACCGGGTTTTTCTGCCACCTGGAGTGTCTACATTGGAACAGCTGTCGTCGCTGATCCTGGATGTGAATGCCTTGCCGGGGGAATGGAAGGAGCAGCGGAGGGCAAGCTGAGGCTGTTGCTGGAGGAGACTCGACCAGAGGAAAGTGCGTCGGATTTTTTCAGGCGCATGCGGAGCTTGTCCATTGTGACCGGCGTTTCCTTCCTCGACGGCTGCGAGCTCCGTCCCTTGCGCCCAGGCAAGGTGACGGAAATCGCAGGGCCCAGTGGCTTGGGGAAGACAGAGATCCTTCTGCAGGCAAGCTGAGCATTTCCGCGTCCCTTTTTGTCGCACGCGATGACGCCCTCCCGCGATCACTATTTGACCTCAAAGTGTTGTTTTCGTGGACGCCCAGTTGAAATGCTTTTATCCCTTGCCAGTGCAGATCGCAGCGTCATGCCTCTTGCAGGCAACATGGGGCGAAGCCAGCGGGCAAGGTGGAAGGCATCAACTGGCAGTTTTCTACCTGGACCTTGATCTTCAGTTTGATGTGCTCCGACTCACCGCAGTGCTCAGGGATCGAATCAGGCAAACGATGGGTAACATTCATGCAATGCTTGCTGTGATTTCCCTCCACCTGTTGCCAGCTGGAAGCATGGAGCATCGAATGTGATGCTTTGAACTTGTGTGTTGCCAAACCTCTGAATGCAGAGCTCCTTCCTCCCGAAGAGGACGAGTGCATTGAACGATGTCTGCAAGCACTTCGAGTGGTGCGGTGCAGCAGCAGCATCCAGTTTCTTGCATCGTTGAAGGTACTTTGACCCCTCCCCCTCCCCCAAGGCCGTTACCTCGTCAAAAGCCCTGCCAGATAATGCCTTGGTTATGTCCTTTACTCCCATACCCTTCATTCAAGCTGTCCCGCTTTCTGCAGGCAATCAACTGCACACCATCAAGTGGGCGACAAGATGCTCAGCGTGTCCAAAGAGTACCTCTCGTGCTCATTGACTCGTGAGTGAGTGAGCAAGCAAGGGAGTGACTGAGCGAGTGAGCGAGTGAGTGAGTGAGTGGGTGAGTGAGTGAGTGGGTGAGTGCGTGAGTGAGTGAGTGAGTGAGTGAGTGAGTGAGTGAGTGAGTGAGTGAGTGAGTGAGTGAGTGAGTGAGTGAGTGAATGAGCGAGTGAGTTAATGAGTGAGGGAGTGAGTGTGTGAGTAAGTGAGTAAGTGAGCGNGAGTGAGTGAGTGAGTGGGTGAGTGAGTGAGTGAGTGAGTGAGTGAGTCAGTGAGTGAGTGAGTGAGTGAGTGAGTGAGTGAGTGAGTGAGTGAGCGAGTGAGTTAGTGAGTGAGGGAGTGAGTGTGTGAGTAAGTGAGTAAGTGAGCGAGCTGCATTCTGAGTAAGTGAGCTGTATTTTGAGTTTGTGAGCTGCTGCACCATGAGGTTCATGCTTCACCTGTGCGTGCTGCCCAAGTCCTGACACCTACCTTTTGTCCACTGCAGGATTGGGGCGTTCTACTGGATGGACCGATCACTACCAGCAGCTCCATCTACTGAAGGAAATCGGTAGTGTCTCATACTTCTCTGTTCCGATCTATCTCTTTGATGCGTCTAGGCTGCCCTCGCGCAGTCATTCATTTTACTAGACCCTTGGCATGGCGCAGTGAGAAGGACAATGATGTTGCCCCTGTAAAATCTCCAGTTTACCTTTTTTTTGCTGCGATGATTTCTCTATTGGGTCAGCAAGTGAATGATTGCCATGGGTGTGATGTGCAGGCAGAGCATGGGAGCCCTCCTCCCCTTCTCTTCCGTGTTTGACATCGCAGCAAGGGAGCTGAAGAGACTCACCACTCAGCATAGAGCCATTGTGGTGGTCACAAAGGCCCTTCTCTTCAGCGGCCCTAATGCTGGAACGAAGAAAGCCGAGGGTGTGGATGGAGCTGGGATGAGGGCTTTTGATGATGCAGTGGCACAGGAAAATCAGAAGCACCATTCATCAGCTAGAGTGAATCAAGAAGATTCAGGCAAAAGTGGTCCGAAGGTCACCCTCAAATGTGCCGAGTATCTCCCTCGTGCGTGGCAGGTCAGTCAGAGTACAAGTGCCTACTTTTTGTCCCATGGGGAGCTCAACCTATGTTGACCTGAAAAGGTTAAGATTGAGAGGTCCAGGTCAAGGTCGAGGTCGAGGTCGAGGTGGAGGTCGAGATCGAGGTGGAGGTCGAGGTCGAGGT
>SZWC01008257.1:4324-24993 GCA_023375785.1 Penium margaritaceum
TGCGTGCGTGCGTGCGTGCGTGCGTGCGTGCGTGCGTGCGTGCGCGTGTGTGCATGTGTGTTTGCAGGGGGTGGAGTTGAATGCATGAGGGCAGAGCGTGATGTGTTGAACAACAGATTCTGACAGGTTGGGTCCAGCTGCAGTAGGGTGCTGAAAACGGCTGAAACATTGCTCCAATGTGGTCGCATGCTGAGGGAAGTTCTGGGTGGTGAAGGAGAAATGGGTTGTGGCTTGGGTAGACAGGACATTGCTGCTAAAGGGTGGATGAGGGATCCACGGTAACAACATGTGTAGCCTTGCCTTGTCTTGCCATCTCATCCCACCCTCCCCCTTTTACCTTGTATACAACTTCTCCTCTCCCATCGATGCAGAATGAAATCATGGTGGCTGCTCTGCGCGACTCGGGCCGTGTGGCAGTGGCAGCTTCAGAGGAGGACAGCCACCCCATCTTGCTCGTTGACCCCTCCTCCTCGTCCTCGTCCCCTTTGCCAAGCGCGTCATGTCCGCCGTTCTGCGTGGTGTTTGACCCTCTCGATGGCTCACGCAACATCGACGCCGGCATTCCGACCGGCACCATCTTCGGCATCTACCGTGTGCCTGCCGCAGCGCAGCAGCAGCTTCTTGCTGGGGGCCCTGCTGCAGTGGCAGCAGCAGAGGCTGTGGCACTGCAGGCAGGCACGGAGCTGGTGTGTGCTGGCTACTCCCTCTACTCGTCCGCCACCGTGCTAGCGCTGGCCATGGCGGAAGGCGACGGCGGTGTGCACGGGTTCACACTGGACCACGCTATCGGCGAGTTTGTCCTCACAAACCCCAGCATGCGTGCACCTGAGAGAGGTGCGTGCGCAGATGTGGGCGACAGCGCGTTGGATGATTGCGCTCCATTGATTCGGGAGGAACAAGCTGTGAATTGCTCGGTGCACAGGGAGCCCAGTTAGGGGCAAGTGTGCAGGAAGGTGGGGGGAAGGGGGGGAGTGGCGGGTTTGGGGAGGGGAAAGATAAGAGGGGGAGGGGGCTTGGAGGCCGATGCAAGGGGAAGAATGTTTCGGCAACATGTGAGATCAAAGGAGGAAGTGTTGGTGGTATTCTAGTTCTCTTCCTACTCTCCTCTCCTCTTTGCTGCCTCGACCTTCTTTCTGTTGGCTTTACGCAAGTCCAGGGAGTAAATTCGCATGGTTTCCGGCGTGCCCATGCTGGGTACCGCTCGCCCGCGCTCGATCTGGTGGAGCAGCACTCCGCCTCCCATTGTTGCTTGCGCTTGTGCCTGTGCAGGTCAAATCTATTCAGTGAACGACGCACGCTACTTTGACTGGCCTGCTGGCCTGCAGCGCTACATCGACGACATCCGACAAGGCAAAGGGCAGTCAAAGAAGAAGTATTCGGCGCGCTACATCTGCTCTCTTGTGGCCGACTTCCACCGAACGCTGTTGTACGGCGGTGTTGCCATGAACCCTCGCAGCCACCTGCGGCTCGTGTATGAAGCAAACCCCCTCAGTTTCCTGGCTGAGAGGGCTGGAGGNAGGTAAGGGGTCCGACGGCAAGCAGCGGATTCTCAGCATTGTGCCGCAGCAGCTGCACCAGCGCCTGCCCCTATTCCTGGGCAGTTCCAAAGACATTGACGAGCTTGAGAGCTACGGTGACGTGCAGCAACTAGTCAACCCTGGTTACAATGTCTGACACTCTTCTGCTCTCAGTTTTGCTCGTGAAGGTTGCCTTCTTATGTTCCCTTGGTTCTAGTGAGCTTTTCTATTTTTGCATCCATATGTGACGTTTTCAGCCCCTTCCATCACCAGAAGCACTACTGTGCGCACGCAAGAACATTTTTGTCAGTGTGGCCCCTAAGTTGTTTGAGTTCAAGTTTGTTCCAAGGTTTTTGACACCAACAGTCTTCAACAAGCCCTTGTAGTTAGTTTTGTGGGTTTGTGTGGCTTCCATCTGTCATGACTGACGTCGATGGATAACCCATATACCCCGTGTTGGTGGTATAGGGTGGAGGGGAGCGCGTCGACACGACGGGCCTCTGCAGTGTACCAAGACTTCTCCAACACCTACAAAAGCGTTGACGAGGCTCAGTCGATCTGTTCCGGCTGACAGATAGCTCCTAGCACTGCTGTCGCTAGCGTGGCAACACAAGCCAGCTAGCTAACTCACTAGCACACACAGGTGGTGGTGAGAACAGCAAGGGGTTGGCTAGGGACACAAACACAAGTTTCAGAAGCTGCAAAAGTTGAAATATGCAGAGAGGAATGACAACTGAGGTCTGGCCAACCTAAATAGTGCCACGGACCTAGTGGATGCACACACACACACACACACACGGCGCACAACGGCGCTATTTTTCTAGCAGGACAAAACAGTGGCAAAAACACAGTTTTGGTCCCAATTCCCTGCAGACACGTCAGAACGACGAGCCGTTTGAACCTGAACGGCCGCGTCCACGAGATCTACATCTTGATAGGCTGCACACCTACGTGCTGTGACTCAGCGCGAGTCTACAAAATACGGAAGTCTTCTGGGCGCCCGTCGCAGCCGGCTGCCAGCCTTCTGCCACCGTCGCCAGTCTCAGGGATCTGCACGTGAATGGACATGAGCCGAGGGGTCACCGTAAGCTGTATACGACACACACTACAACACTCCCCCATGACCGGAGAGCGAAACACGTCCATGCACATGCAGACATTGACGCTGTACAGGGCAGGAAACGCACAGCCGCTGGAAGCAGTAGGCACAGCACATACAGGGTGGCACATGAGGAATCAACCTGCAACAGGGGTGGGGCAGAGTCCAACGGAACGAGTGGCCGCATGAAACTTCTAACGACCTAGAGCCTTGGTCAGAAAATCAGCGCACTGCCTGTCAGTGCTCACGTGGATGACTCGGATCTCACCACAATCAACCAGGTCACGCACGAAGTGATGCTCGACATTGATGTGCTTCGTGCGTGCATGGAACACACCTGAGTTCTTGGCGATGGCCTCCGCGCTCATGTTGTCACACTGGAGAACCAAGGGGGGAATGGACTGACGCAGTTCACGCAACAAACGGACGAGCCAGACACATTCCGCTGCACCGGCGCCTAGGGCAACATACTCTGCCTCAGCAGTACTACGTGCGATGCAACCCTGCTTCCCAGTTTGCCAGGACACTGCAGTGCCTCCAATGAGGAAGATGTAGCCGGTGCGGGTTTTGCCATCCGGACTCCACGCCCAGTCGCTGTCTGTGTACCCATCGAGCACAACGGACACCTGCTCGCGAAAGCACAGGCCGAAGCGTGCGGTGGACAAAATGTAGCACACACACCGGACTACAGCCTCCAGTGTTCGCTGGCGCGGAGCCTGCGAGAATTGGGCGAGCAGGTTGACAGTGAAGGCAATGTCGGGCCGTGTCGTGGTGGCCAAGTACATGAGCGAGCCGATGACTCGTAGGTACAGGGTCACATCAACTGGCTCCCCCAGGTCCGCTGGGTCATTGACCTTCAGGGCGGCCTGCCCCTCAGGGGTCATGGGCGTGGAGGCCGTGCGGACAGCCGCGAGGAGGTCGGCAAAGCGCTCCCCCACGGTCTCTGCGTAGCGTCCCTGATGGACACGGAGTGTGCGACGAACACGGTCGCGCACAATCTCCATCCCCAAAAAGACAGAGGCCTCACCAAGATCCTTCATCTTGTAGGCCGAGGAGAGAACGGCTTTCGCAGCATTCACTGCTCCCAGGTCGGGCGAGGCGATCAGAAGATCGTCTACGTAGACGAGGATGGCAGCGAGCGGTGCTGGGGACTGTGAGATGAACAGGGATGGGTCAGCATCACTGTGAACGTACCCAACGCGTCTCAGCGTGCTGGTGATCTCCTGGTTCCAGCAGCGCGGTGACAGCTTCAGGCCATACAAGGCCTTCCGCAGCCGGTACACGTGACCGGTACCATCCTCAAAGCCAGGTGGCTGGACCATGTAGATCTTCTCCTCAAGATCCCCGTTTAGGAAGGCGTTGTTGACATCCATCTGATGGAGTTCCCAGTCGTGATGTGCCACCTAGCTCAGCAGCGTGTGTGTGGTCGTCATCCGCCCAACAGGGGCAAAGATTTTGGTGTAGTCCACACTAGGGACCTGAGAGAAGCCCTTTGCTGTCAGGCGCGCTTTGTAGCGCTCCACAGTGCCGTCTGGCTTAAGCTTCTTGCGTAGAACCCACTTGGCCTTGATGGCCTTGCGGTTCTTTGGCAAGTCCACCAGCTCAAAGACGCCGTGCTCGCGGATGGCATCAAGCTTAGCCTGGCAGGCAGTGCGCCATTGCTCAGCGTCATGGGCCAACAAGGCCTCAGGCAGACTCGTGGGATCGGGAGCCAGCACTGGTGCACTCCGTGTAGCCAGGGCATATGCTGTAGAGGGAGGGTCGGCAGTCACCATGGACTCAGCGGCGTCACGAGCAAGACTGCGCTCATGAGCAAGTAGTGCCGCACCAATGGAACAGCCAGGGTGAACCTCAACAAGGCCGTGCGCACTCAGGCCGAGGGCCTTTGTGCCTGGATCACCGCTGACGACGCTGCGCGTGGGGCGCGGGCGGAGACGTCCGCCGGGTGCCCGTGTGTTATGGTCCGACGGGGCAGGAGCAGAGGGCGCTGATGACTCCCATGCTGGTGTGGTCTGCACGGCAGGCGTGCCACTCGAGGCTGGCGTGGCATCAACAGCTGGGAATAGGCCCACGACAGACGCAGGCGCATCCATGGCCGGAGATGGGGACAGCTCAGCGCCAGACACGGATGCGGATGCAGGGTCAGACTGAGCCTCAGACGCGGAAGCAGACGCAGGGTCAGACTCAGTCTCAGACGCAGAAGAGGACTCGGATGCAGACTCGGACACGGGCGAGAGTGGAGAGTCGGGGGCAAAGGAGCGAGCCACAGACGGAGCGGGGCTGGGGGTGTCGGTAGGCACAACCACTGGGGAAAGCCCCGGGGGTGCCGGCGACGGAGTGATCGCACAGGACGGGGGCACTGTGCCAACCGGGCCAGGAGCCTCCCCCACACGACGGGGACCGGAACACCCAGGGGCATGAGCAGCACGCAGAGCGTGGATGCGAGCAAGGTCGCGGAAGGCGAGATGCTCGAAAAAGAGAGCGTCACAAGACTCCACGATGCGGCGGTGCTCAGGGTCCCAGAACCGCCAGGCCTTTGACCGCGGGGCGACGCCAACGAAGGCGCAGAGGCGGCCCCGCGGAGAGAGCTTACTCCCCTGCTGCTCCGGCGTGAACCAGACGCAGGCAAGGGAGCCCCAGACATGGGCCAGGCGCGGGTCCGCGCGACGCCCATACCACAATTCGTAGGGCGTGCGGTGACCTGGGAGGGGACCGTGGGGAATGCGGTTCCAGACCCAGGTCATGTATGCCATGCCCTCAAAGGCAAAGGCCTCAGGCATGGCACTGTCAGCGCGCATGGCGCGGACCGCATCCTCCATGGTGCGGTTCCAGCGCTCAGAGACACCGTTCTGCTGGGGGGTGGCAGGAGCAGAGAGGTTGTGGAAGACACCGAGCTCGGTGAAGGAGCGTGCCATGTCACCGAGGTACTCGCCGCCACGGTCCGAGCGGAACGTCTGAAGGCGGTGGGGAGACTGGCGTTCGGCCATGACCAGCCAAGTGCGGACTGCAATGGCTGCATCGCTCTTCTGACGCAAGCTATAGACCCAGCGCATGCGCGTGAAGTCATTAGTCAACGTCAGGACGTAACGACCGCGGTCCTCCTGAAACTCGACAGGGAGCGGACCCATGAGGTCGGAGTGGACAAGCTCGAGGGGCCGACGAGCCCTGGAGACAGACGCAGGATAAGTAGACCGGTGCATTTTTCCCTCAGCATATGCCAGACAGTCGGTCGTGGGCGGCGCCTCGAAGGACGCAGCATCAAGACCGAGAGCAGGCTGAGTGCGGATCAGCCTATTGACAGCCCCCAGGTGCACATGACAAAGGCGGCGATGCAAGAGGTGGTGGTGCTCGGGGGACAGAGCACCAACGACAAAAACACGGGCAGCGGAAGAGGGAGGCAAGGGGGGTGCACTCGCAGAAGACCCATCAATGTGATACAGATCATCGACAACCGTCCCACTGAGGACGGTCTCCTTGGTGTCGCGCACAAAGATGCGAGCATCTGCAGCCGTGTGCGTGACACCTAGGCCCATCTTGGTGCAAGCACGGACAGACAGCAGGCTGAGTTCCAGATCAGGTTCAAAGAGGACGTCAGAGATGTATACGGGACCACCTGGCCCGGTGAACTGCACAACCCCAACACCCTGGACAGGGACCTCATGGCCAGCTGCAGTGCGAACAGAGCGAACAGTGCCAACGGGATGCAAGACGACAAAGGCGTCACGACGACACGTCATGTGATGGGTGGCACCAGAGTCCACGACCCATGTGGAATCTGTGACCCGTGTACAAGGGGCAACGTGGCACTCGGCAACGGAACAAGGCGCAGTAGCAGGTCGCTCGGCAGGCGACGCGACAAGACGAGCAACGGAACGTACATGAGACGCATGCAACCAAGACACGTCATCGGGTCCATCACGCGCACACGGCTGGGCATGGGGACCACCACAGGCATCATCACGCAACGACACAGACATTCCACAGGCAGTAGGACCCCTCGACTCAGTCAACTCACTCGCACCTCCCTGAGATGAGCGCAGGGCGAGAAGCTGGTGCAGCTCGGCGATCGTCCTGTCGCGTTCGGCGAGCGCCTGGTCGCGAGGATCTGCGGAGGAGCAAGCTGTGGCGGCGGACTCCTTTGGGACGGCTGCGGTAGTGGCGGCCGAGCGGGCGGTAGCACCGGACATCTGGCGCATGCGCGCCTCGTGCGCCTGCTGTAGCCCACGGGTGACCTTGGTCCAATCCAGTGGGCGTCCTATCAGGCGGGTGCAGTCGGGATAGCGATGGTCACCACCGCAGTTGAAGCACACGAGCCAGCGTCCCATTGTACTGCTGGAGCCGCTGCTGCTGCTCTCGCCGCCGCCGTTGCTGATGCTTCCACCGCTGCTGCTGCTCCCGCCGCTGCTGCTGCGGCTGACACTGCCAGTGCTGGTGCCGCTGCTGGTGCCGCTGCTGGTCCCGCCGCTGGAACCACCACCTGACGCTTTGCAACCCTTCTTCCCCTGAGCTGGAGCCGCCGTTGCTGTAGACGATGGGGAGGGGGACGCGGCGGCAACTGCAGCTAAAGCGGTGTTGCGACGAGCGCGGTTTACGGCATCCATGCCTGCGACATCCAAAAAGTGGAGGGTGGCCCAGCGGAGCAGGGTCCCGTCGCTCGCCATGTCGCGAAGCAGCGTCTGGTCGAAGTTGCTAAAGACGCGCGCGTAGTCGGGGTGGATGCCATAGAGGATGATCTGGAGGGCGGAGTATTGCGCGTGGGCGTCGTCCCCAAGATCCTCGTATAGCTGGATCGCCCGGCGCCAGTAGTCGGCTGCAGACTCCTGAGTAGTCTGGCAGAGGGAGTTGAAGTCGGCGAGGCGCTGGGACGTCAAAGCCAAGGTGGCGCCCTCAAACAGAGTGACGGCCAGTGCCCACGCCGCACAAGGGTCGGCTCCTGAGCCAGTCAGCGAATCGCCAAGGAACCGACTGAAGTCCTTGGTGAAGTCCGGCGTGGCCTTCATCAGGCCAGAAGCTGCTCGGGCTGCCATGTGTGTTTGAGCGGGGTCAGACGCCTCATATGGTGTGAGGTAGTAGGAGAGGACTCCCTCGCTCATGGTCCACATGCGAAAGCGTGGCTCCCAGGATTTGAAGTCGTTCCCAGTCCAAAAGACGGGAGGGTCTGACTCAAACCACTTGGGTGGCTTGACCGTCGGCAGGGCAACGACCGAAGCCACTGCGGGGCCAGGCATCAAGGAGGCAATTTCCTTACCGAGACGGGCCCGCAGAACCAGCTCCTCAAAGCTCAACGGGCGGCGAGATGAGCTCGGGTCAGCGTTGGCGCTGGAGCTAGTGCCTTGGAGGGCTGCATTGACCTCACGCGCTCTGCGACGCACCTCCAGGCGGATGAGGCGTGCTCGGAGCACCTCTTCCTCGCCCTCATCGCCGAAGTCGGAGAGGTTCTCCGCGACTTCATCAGCATTACCGCCGTGGGCAAGGTGGTCCTCGCTCGGGTCAGTCGACGGATGTTGCTGCTGCTGCTGGGGTAGTAAGCTCCTGACCATATCCTGGAGTTCGGCAACCTGCCTCGTCAAGGTATCGCGGCTCTCCGCCTGTAGGTCCGCCAGCGCGCGCACTTGGCTCGCCAATGTCGTCGGGCTCGGCGGCCGCTGCTGCTGCTGCTGTAGCAGCGGCTGCTGGTGTTGTGGCATCGGCTGCTGCTGTCGCTGCTGCTGCTGCTGCTGCTGCAGTGGCTGCTGCTGCTACAGTGGCTGCTGCTGCTGCTGCTGCCGCTGTGGTGATGATGGCGGTGGTCGACGTTGACCGCTGACGGCGCTGCCCTCAGCAGTTGCATCGGCGGCCATACTAGAGGAGGTTAGCTTTGGCATGGCGACCGGTTTCCTCCCCTGTTTTCCCCTCCGCAAAACTCCTCTGCGGAGCGTCTCCGCATAATCTCCCCTCCGCGGAAACTCCACCCTGCAGAACTCCTCCGCAGAATGGCTCCGCAGATCCCTTCCGCGGTGAACCTCACCTTGGAAGCTCACTGCGGATTACCGCGGATTACCGCGGATTACCGCGGATGACCGCGGAGCACCGCGGTTTACCACGGTTCACCGTCGATGACCGCGGTCACCGCGGTCGTGCCGGTGTAGAATACGGCGGGCTGCTGGGGTTCCGCGGTCGACACGTTCTGCACCCGTCGCGGAGCGATCGCGTTCTGGAATCGGCAAGTGTGCCGCGGACCTGTGACCGCGGAGCTGCGGCGAGCAGCGCCGATGTTTTCCGGAACGGCCACGGAGGTGCTGCGACGGAGCTGCGCGAATCCGCGGAACACCGCGGATCTGGACTGGCAACGTCACTGCGAGGTGATGGATGCGGAACGCCAAGTGCCTCCGCGGCACTCGACGCGTGTTCCGATGCGGTCGCGCGGTTGCGGCGCCCACCGCGGAGGCTTTGTCACCGCGGAGCACCGTGGAACGACGGCGGAACGACCGCAGACTGACCGTGGAACGACCGCGGATTGACCGCGGATTTATAGAAAAACGGTCGAACTGGTGGTGGGCCCTCCCAGGACCTCCTGCCGAGACCGTGGGAACTGCTGCTGCTGCTCCCTAAGGCAACGGCTGCGGTTGCTCACGACTTCTTTGGCTGTTGCGTCTCTGCTACGCAGCACTGGCTCGCCGCTCTGATACCATGACAGACAGCTCCTAGCACTGCTGTCGCTAGCGTGGCAACACAAGCCAGCTAGCTAACTCACTAGCACACACAGGTGGTGGTGAGAACAGCAAGGGGTTGGCTAGGGACACAAACACAAGTGTCAGAAGCTGCAAAAGTTGAAATATACAGAGAGGAATGACAACTGAGGTCTGGCCAACCTAAATAGTGCCACGGACCTAGTGGATGCACACACACACACNGCTACGCAGCACTGGCTCGCCGCTCTGATACCATGACAGACAGCTCCTAGCACTGCTGTCGCTAGCGTGGCAACACAAGCCAGCTAGCTAACTCACTAGCACACACAGGTGGTGGTGAGAACAGCAAGGGGTTGGCTAGGGACACAAACACAAGTGTCAGAAGCTGCAAAAGTTGAAATATACAGAGAGGAATGACAACTGAGGTCTGGCCAACCTAAATAGTGCCACGGACCTAGTGGATGCACACACACACACACACGGCGCACAACGGCGCTCTTTTTCTAGCAGGACAAAACAGTGGCAAAAACACAGTTTTGGTCACAATTCCCTGCAGACACGTCAGAATGACGAGCCGTTTGAACCAGAACGGCCACGTCGACGAGATCTACATCCTGATTGGCTGCATGCCTACATGCTGTGAATCAGTGCGAGTCAACAAAATATGGAAGTCTTCTGGGCGCCCATCGCAGCCGGCTGCCAGCCTTCTGCCATCGTCGCCAGTCTCAGGGATCTGCACGTGAATGGACATGAGCCGAGGGGTCACCGTAAGCTGTATACGACACACACAACAACACCGGCAACCTTGTGGACTTGTCGGGAGCTAGGAGAGTTTTCTCGGTGGGTTGAGACCCGCGCACCCCACCGGGTGCGTGGATCTCCATCCACTGAGAAAACTCTCCTAGCCTTTTGTGATGTTTGGACGCCAATTTCGAGTGATTCTAGCACTGCTGATTTTTTCTCAGAGGTCGAGACAGGGAAACTCGGTGCGATATTCCGATGCCTGGAGGAGACCACCTTTGTTGTTCATGTGGTCTGTGTAGTGTGCTCTCCCCGCAGATTTGTTTGGGCTCAGTGGGGGTGACGGAGCCCGGTGCGCCTAGCAACCGACGCCCCTACATAAGCCCGCTGGGGGCTAATTTGTACTTTCGCCTTGTTGTTTCATATTATGCGTTCCAAAAGTAGCCAAATCCTTGTCATTTTACAATGCATTCACACACTGAGCTCATGTTCATTTTTCGGATGGGCCTGCATGCCCTAGTAAAACTTCTAATTCGTATCACAGCACATGGGAGCGTGTGAACAGAAGAAGTAGTGGAAGCAAGAGAAGCACTAGAAGCAGAAGCAGCAGAAGCAGAAGCAACAATAGTGGGTGGAACGCAGAGAGAATGTGCCACGTGGCGCCATGCGGGCAGTAGCATGAGGGAGCGCGAGTTTACTACACGTGAACACCATAAGGGCGGTGAGTAGCACATAGCAACAGCAGTAGCAGCCGAAGACGTACTAAGAGCAGCAGCAACGGCAGCTATTATGCTGTGTAGGAGGAGCAGTGGCGACATGGCAGCCGCTCACAGCAATAGCTACAGCGACGAAAACAGTAATAGTAGCGGCGGCGTGCGGCAGCATTCGCAGCACCTGCGCCTATGGCTGCAACAGCAGCAGCAGCTGCTGCTATACCGCGTAGCATTAGCAGTAGCAGCAGCAGCGGCACACAACAGTAACAGCAGCGGGAGCAGGAGCAAGCAGCAGTAATAACGGTAGCGCACAACAACAAGCAGCAGCAGCAACGGTGGCACGTAGAAGCAGCAGCAACGGTGGCATCATTAAGTAGCAGCAAGCAGCAACGGCAGCCCACAGCAGCAGCAGCAGCAGCGGCGGCACCAGCAGCAGGAGCAGTAGCAGCTGGTAGTAGCAGCAGTAGCAGCGGCCGCATTGGCAACAGCCACCGCAGAAGCAGCAGCAGCAGCCATCACTGTAGCAGCCGCGTCCATAGTAGCAGCGGCTGCTACTGCCGGTTCGTCGTTCCAGCCCTCCTCTTGTGGCGGTGTACCCTATGCTTCAGGGTGCTCTATCATGCCTCGGAGGCCAGCTCTGCCACTTCATCCACGCTTGCATGCTGCTCGCCCATTCCCTTTCCTCCGGCGTAAATAGATGCATCGCGGCAAAGTAGAGAGAGGAGAGACTATGAGTTGGGACCTTTGGTAGTCACACGAGGACTGGTACACTCGAGGTGGTACAGGGGCGACGTGACGTGTCGTAGCTGGAGATACCACTTTGTCTTTGAGGGTGGGAGCAGACTCATACGTGACAGGGGGAGCTATCCTTCTGTGATGGGAGACCAGTTTATTCATCGCATAGGATCTGTTCAGCTACGGTATCAGCATCTCCATCGAGGACATAGCTGCCGAGTTCATGTGCCCAGGGGGAGTGTTGTGTGGACCTCGACTTGACACGACGTTATGGGAGATGCATGGCGAGGGGTCCATGCTTTACTATGAGCATACTACATCAACCGGCATGTGGCTCATGCTACGTGTTTGCATAGTTGCATGTGTATGGTAGCACTCTGTTGGTCAAGACACGGAGAATTGGTGGGTTGTACCAATGTCACGAGGAGACCATGTGATCGTCTTCTTGTGTGGCCATACTGCGTGTGGCATGTGCATGCGAGCTAGATTGCTCATAGTGGTCGAGACCCGGACACGTGGTGAGTTGCAATTGTGTTACGAGGAGCTCCCCTTATGATCGTGTGTGTTGGTTGATGCTGCTATTGTGGGCTGCATACCGACACCTGTTGGATTGCTTGTAGTAGTCGAGACCCGGGCAGTGGCACTAACAGCGTCATGAGGAGACCCTCTTGTCGCGTGACTTGTGTATGATATGCATGACTCCTCGAATGGCCGAGACCCGGACATTTGGCAGGATGTTCCAGTGTCATGAAGAAACCTCTGACCTTCTTTCTGCTTCAGAGGAACATCGGGCCTAGCCTTCACGCTTGGATAGGCAGCAGATGTGTGTGTGTGTTTGCATGCGGCTAACTTGTTTAGACCGTGGTTTTGCATACGCCATTATTCCGTACCTTCACTCACTTGTTTTGGCGTTGATGGCTATGTCAATCAGGGGGAGTGTGGGTTTGTGTGGCTTCCACCTGTCACGACTGACGCCGATGGATTACCCATATACCCCACGTTGGTGGTATAGGGTGGAGGAGAGCGTGACGACACAACGGGCCTCTTGAGTGTGCCGAGAATTCTCCAGTACCTACGACAACGCAGGCAAGACATGGTTGATGCGTTTTGGCACCCCATTGGGCTTGTCGAGAGCTAGGAGAGTTTTCTTAGTGGGTTGAGATCCGCGCACCCGGTGGACTGTACCGGTGCGACGAGGAGACCCGATGATTGTAGTAGGGATTTCGATGTTTGGAAAGTTGTTTGTGATGTCTGGACGTTGATTTTGAGTGATTCTAGCACTGCTTGTATTTTCTCGGTGGTCGAGACCCGGACACTCGGCGAGTTATTCCGGTGCCTCAAGGAGACCACCTTCCTTGTTCATGTGGTCTGTGCAGTGTGCGCTCCCCACTGACTCGTTTGGGCTCAGCAGGGGTGACGGGGCGCGGTGCGACTAGCTGCCGGCGCCCCTACATAAACACGCTAGGGGCTCATGTGTACTTTCTCCTTGTTCTTTTATATCATGCGTTCCAAGCTTAGCCCAATTCTTGTTGTTTTGTAATGCACTCACACACACAGCTCATGTTGGTTTTTTGCATGGGCCTGCATGCCCTAATTTAATTCCTACTTGGTATCACAGCACGGGGGGGCGTGTGAGCAGCATTAGTAGTAGATGCAGGACAAGCAACAGAAGCAGAGGCAGCAATAGTGGGCAGAACATAGAGAGAACGCGCCACGTGGCGCCAAGCGGGCAGCAGTGTGAGGGAGCATGAATTGACTTCACGTGAACACCACAGGGGGTGTGAGCAGTGCACAGCACCAGTAGTAGCAGCAGTAGATGTAGGAAGGGTGGCAGCAGCGGTAACTACTGTGCCGCGTAGAGGAACACTGGCAGTTAAAGAGCCTCACAGCAACAGCTACAATGGCAGCAGCAGCAGTGCCGTGCGGTAGCATTCGCAACAACCGCATCTGCGGTTGCAGTAGTAGTAGTAGCAGCGGCAGCTGTTGTACCACGCAGCAGTAGCTGCAGCAGCGACGGCGCACAATGTCAGTAGCACTGGCAGCTGGAGCAAGCAGCAGCAATAGCGATGATGCAAAGCAGTAAGTAGCAGCGGTGCATAGAAGCAACAACAACGGTAGCAGCAGCAAGTAGCATCAGCAGTAGCAACAGTGGCGGCAGCAGCAAGCAGTAGTAGTAGTAGCAGGTAGCAGCAGTTGTCGTGGCGGTCGCATTGGCAACAACCACCATAGCAACAGCAAGAGCCACTGCTATAGGAGTCGCGTCCACAGCAGCAGCGGGTGCTACTGCTACCTGCGTCCCCGAAGGCCTCCCCCCTTTCTTGAGCAGCATTAGCAGCGTCACCAACACTAGTCTACATATGTAAACCAATAGGAACAACAGCAGTAGGAGCTATAGCAGCAGTGGAGGTGTTGCGCAAGCCATCGTCGCCATAGCAGTAGCAGCAGCAATCACAGCAACAGATCTTTTCCGCACGTAGTCTCAGCAGCAGAAGCAAACCGGCAGCACACATAGCAAGCGTTAGCACCCGCCATACCAGTAGCTGCCATAGCAATAGCAGGAGTAGCAACAGCAGCTCCTGCAATTGGGAAGTTGTTTGGCACCTCCCTGATTGCAGGCTCGCCGATGGACAAGCCCGTCAATCGGCGAGCTCGTCAGCCGGCGAGCCCTGCCGGCTGACGAGTTAGTCACTCGCCGGTGGGACAACTGCCGCCGGTGACGACGAGCACAAGAAAAAAAACAATGGGCAACCATCTGCAAACTGCTTGGTTTGCGGCTCGCATAGAAGCGAGGTGACGGGTCCAGATTGCGACTATAAGAGGGGCCTGTTTTGGTTGCCAGTAAATGATGAATGTCGACTTTGGATTTTTATGTCTAGTTTATGCCTATTTTCAAGCCGCAGATATGCAAGGACATGCTATCATTGGAAACCAGTCTCGCATGTACTCTTCTAGCGACCGAGTTAACAGCGATGCTAATCTTTGGTGACCTTTTTGTTTGCTTGACAGGCTTGACGACATTTCTCAAAGACACAACCTCTTTTCTCTTGTCTAAAAGAACATTATCCAGAAATGACGCACTCGCGAGAGTGGCGACAACGACTCACACTGGCACTAGCCACTCTCACTCGATTCTCGCTTCTGATTGGCCAGTGTTTTCTGTGGTGCATTTCTGGTTCATCAATTCATGTTGGCATCGATTTGTCCGGTGTCGGACTAATCGATGCCAGCATCCGCTGGTTTTATTGCATGTTTATCCATGTTTCATTTCGTCGGTCGTACGTTCACCCCCCATCACGTGGACATCCGATAGGAGGGCGCTTCCAGAAGAGGCCTCTACGATCAACCAGGAGGCGGTACGGCAGTATCCAGGAACGAATCCCAATGGGAGGTAGTCCGCGTCAGGAGGGGGTTCGAACTCGGCATCCGGCACAAATCTATCCAAAAACAAAACAAGGACCGGGGTGCACCGGGCCCACATTTCAGGCAACCCATCTCGGCGGCCCCTTCTATTGGGACTGAATTCCCTTTCTTTTTCTCTCTTGTTTTCTTCTCTTCTTTTGCTTTCCCTCCTTTTCTTTTCTTTATTCTTACTCATCTTTTGGTCCTCTTTCCCCCTCTTCCTTGCACACGGGTGCACCTGGATGCGCTTTCGCAAGGCCACGTTTCCTGTCCTTCTGTCACTCCATTTTTTTCTTTCTTCTTTGTTTTTGTTTTTATTCTCTTCTTCTTTTGCTCCTTGGTCGAGACCCGGGCATCCGGGGTTTGTTCCGCTGCCACAAGGAGACCACCCCTGGGAGGCTGCTTTCAGGTCTTGTCTTTCATTATTTTTCACTCTCCTTTTGGTCAAGACCTTTGCACGTGGGAGTCTGACCCCGTGCAGTGGGAGACCACCGTCGTCATGTCGTTGGTTGTTCCACCGCCAACGCCGACATCCTTGACAGTGGTGATGCCCCACCCAGGATGGCACTGGCTTCTGCCGGCGTACTACCCTGCTCTTTCTGTGCCACCTTCTCCACTCTACACCTCTCCATCGTGGCTCCGGCTATCTTCTCCATCTTCACCTCCTCCGATCACTCGATCAGTTCACGCATTGCTGCATGGTCCAGTCGCTCCAGCCTTCGCCTTCCCTTCCCATCCTCGGCCTCGTGATGTCCCCTCGAGTGTGAGTTTAGCTCTTGAGTCCGAGGATCACCGTTGTTTGTCTGATGGAGCCCTTCGAGGCGCATCAGGTGGAGGGGCTGGGTTGCCTGTGGAGTGGATTGAGCATTGGCATTCGTTCACCATGCCGCGTCTTCTTGCTGTGACTTCTGGTCGTACGGAGTACTCTCGTACACTTGTTTGCAGTGTCGCGTTGTGTCATGTGTCCGTTGCGTCTCGTGTTTCAAGTGGCTTTTGGATCATTGATTCTGGAGCCACTCATGACATGACATCGTCGCGTGTCGCATTTGTCACGTTGGGGTCTGTCGGTGACGTCCGCATTGTCCGCACTGGCTCTGGCTAGATGTTGCCAGTTCAAGGCGTTAGTGTTGTGCATTTTGTTGGTCCGTCACGTGATGTCTTCTTGCCTGATGCCCTCTTTGTCCCAGCGCTTGAGGTCGGCCTGTTGTCTGTCACTGCCTTGGATGATTAGGGCATGGACTTTGTTTCCTCTTGTGGTATCAGTACTGTGTCGCTACAGTCGTCTGGTCATCTTGTTCTTTTCGTTCTGCGTTGCGACAAATTGTATCATGTACCTTTGTTCGCACCGTTGTCTGCCATGAATGTAGAAGCTCATGTACATGTTGCTCCCTTGATTTCCCCTGTGCACACACGTTTGCTTCATCGCCGCCTATGTCATGTGCATACAGTCGCCATCCACAGTCTCTTCCGTGATCAGCCTGTTGTTGGTCTTGACCTTGGCATATTCTTTGCGCCTTGCACTACTGACTGTCTTGATTACGCACAAGGCAAGCTACAACGCCCATCCTTTCCTTTGTCTGACTCCCACACGCTGCAGTCCCTTGTCCTTGTCCATGCGTACGTCATGGGCCCTCCCTAATGCATTTCTGTGGGGTGTTGGTAAGTACGTCTTGTGTCTCATAGATGATTTCACACGCTTTCAATGGATCTTTGCCCTTTCCCAGAAAAGCAATGTTGGGCCCACAATCGAGTCTTGGCTTGTTCAGGTTGAGCGTGCTTGCCAACGTATGCTGATCGCATTCCGCTCCGATCGTGGTGGGAAGTTCATGGGTCCCACGGCCCGCTCCCTCCAGTCTCAAGGAGTGCATCAAAAGCTCTCTACTCCATATACACCATAGTAGAATGTAATGTTGGAATGCTGGAACCGTACTCTTGCTGATGGCATTCGCACTCTTCTTATCGAGTCTGGCCTCCCTCCGTTGTTTGCCTTTGAGGCCATGTCCTACATGACGTGGGTTTGGAACCATGTTCTCCACAGTCCGCTGCCTCGTCATGTCATGCCCTTCAAACGATGGTATGGTTTTCGTATTGACCTTCGTCTTGCTCGTGTCTGGGATTCCATTGCAAGCGATTGGCTCCTTGAGGACCAATGCAATGGAGAGTTGTTTCCTCACGGTCACCTTTGTCCTTTCCTTGGTGTTTCCTCTGAGTCCAAGGCTTGGCGCTTTTGGGATCCAAAGCGTGGTCGGGTGGTCGAGTCTCGCGATGCTCTCTTCTTTGTGAACACATTCTCTTGTGACATCTCTTGTTCTATCCCGTCGTTTGTGCCCTTCTCTCGTCCAGGGGGAGGTGGTGTCCCTTGATAGTGGCTGCGCTCCGCCTCCCGCATCGGTGCCGTCGCCTGCATCATCTCCTATTGTGTCTGCATTGTTGCCAGTGTCCTCTCCTATCCAGTGCAAATCTTTGCTCACGTCCTCTCATGCTGTGTCTGCATCCTCGCCGGCGTCCTCTCCTATCCAGTCTATTTCTTCACCCGTGTCCTCTCCTACCACGTTTGTATCGTCGCTTGCCTCTTCTCCTGTCGCGTCTTCATCATCGCCTGTGTCCTCTCCTGTCGCCCATGTGTCAACACCTTCATCATCTCCAACCGCATCTGTGTCACCTCCTGTTGCGTCATTGTTTTCTTCAGAGGTTGTGGTTCTATCAGCAACGGACCCAGTTGCACCCTCACAGCCTCCCATCACATCGCGGTTTGTTCATGCGCCATGTGGTTGTCTCAGATCGTTGCATTCTGCACCTCACTATGCCCCATCTGCCAGTCTTATAGTCTCGACTGGCCACTCTGGGCCCGTGCAGTTTGTCCGCCCAGTTTGCGGGGGTGTTTTTGACCCCACACGACTGATTCTTGTCTCTGGTCTTGACGCTGTTGGCTTGGCGATGGCTGTGGTACAGCCTAACACCATCCTTGGATGTTCTCTCATTTCTGATGAGCTCCACCAAGCCATTGCAGTAGCGAGGTCTGCTCGACCTTTGTCACATCCCTCTGTCGTCACCGCACTCATTGTGAGTGTCACCATGGCACGTGTGTCTGAACCGAGCACAGTGCAACAAGAATGCTTTGCTTCAGATGCAACCCTTTGGGAGCAAGCTATGCGTGAGGAACTTGGCGCGAATGAGGAGCATGGATTTTGTGAGAAAGTGAAGCTCCCGCCTGGTAGTAAGGCCATAATAGTCCGTTGGGTGCTTCAAAGGAAAGAGAGGCCAGATGGAATAGTGGAACAATACAAGGCCGGTCTTACGGCCAAAGCATTCTCCCAAGTGCCTGGGGTGGACCTTGACGGCACCTTTGTCCCTGTTGGAAAGTACACCACGGCACAAGCCCTGCTAAGTCAGGTGGCACAGCATGACTGGGAGCTCCAAAAGATGGACGTGAACAATGCCTTTTCCGCACAACAATCTTGAGGAAGAGATCTATCTCGTCCAACCTCCAGGGTTTGAGGACGGTGAAAACAGGGTCTGGCGCCTCCAAAAGATCTTGTATGGTCTGAAGGAATCTCCACGTTGTTGGAACCTTGAGATCTCCACGACCTTGGAGCAGGGCGGGTATCGCCATAGCACAATGGACCCAGCTCTGTTCGTGAGTGCCTCCTCTACATCTTTTGTTGCTGTCCTGGACTATGTGGACGACCTCTTGATTAGATCCCCCAACCCGGAGACTGTCCAGGCTGTGAAGGATCTCCTCCAGTGTGTATACAGAATGAAGGATCTTTGTCTAGCTCATGTCTTCCTAAGAATGGAGATTGAGGGTGATCGCTAGCGTCGCACACCACATCAGGCTCGTTACATCAAGATGTTGGGGCAGCGCTCTTCTCACCTCTTGGCCACAGTTCCCTCTGCATCCACGCTTATGATGCCCGTTGGGCAGAGGTTCCTCACGTCAGCAGACCCGGATCGTCTGGGGGAGCCTGTCGATGCCGTGACCTACCTCCGAGTCCTTGGCTCCCTGATGTTCCACGAGACCACGACACGCACAGATGGTCTCGTGGAACATCAGGGAGCCAAGGACTTGGAGGTGCCTCACAGCATCTACGCAGATGTAGCAGGGTTGCGTAGCGCGGAGCTCAACTGAGACTGAGTACATCGCATTGGGGGCTGGGGTCTGTGAAAGCATCTGGTTGTGTCGTCTCATTCAGCAGCTCCATCAGCCCATCTGTTGCATCACCATCCGCTGCGACAATGAGAGCAAGCACCGTATAGCAGAGCACGATGGCATGTGTCACACGCACACCAAGCACATCAACATTGAGCATCACTTTGTATGCAAGCATTTTTCTTGTGGCAATGTATGTGTCGTGGGTGTCGACATGCGACAGCAGCATGCAGACTTCCTCACAAAAGCGTTGTACAACGACAAGTTCAAGTTTGTTGTGCACAATGTTGGACTTCTTACGCCTACTTCTACTCTTACGTGATTCATATTCCGCTCTTGTTGCTCCCTCTCCTTGTCCGCAGTTGTGTTGCTTTGTTTCATGCCCCCTGGTATGCGCTGTTGCTGCCATCGTTCTATGACCCTTGCTCGATGGTGGTGACTAGCATCTACAGGTCGATCTACTCCAAGGGTAGAACACCTGCGGTCGGCGGTATGAGACAGGCGCCGTTGGCGGTCGACGAGGCCCTGCCAGTCTCCTGCTGTCGTTGGATGGCCTCTAGGTCAGACCACCAACTTAATGATGTGCCATGCAAAAGCGCGGCTGCGAGGTCAATTTTCTTCTAGAGTTTGTAGGATCGAATGGTCCAGGTGCAGCCGGAAAAATCTTGGGTTCGTTTCAGAGTTGGGTATTTTTCTCAACGAGCACCGCCTCTCGTGCACTTGCATTGCAAAGAGCCTCCATCAGGACGTTGATTTTTTGGAGTAGATGACTTTTCATCCCCTCGAGTGCGCAGATACAGTTTGCCAGTTCCACGTTGATCCGCTCATGTTGTTCTGTGCAACTTGTTGTCCCCGCTACAATCCTCGAGGCTGTCGGTAAGGACTGTTGGTTTACCGCCGTTGGATCCGTGACCAAGTTGGTCATCAAAGCCAGCGTGGTTGATCCAGCTGCCACATAGCCTGCCATGCTAGCGCTCGCTGACGCTTCAGGGTTCGCGTGCATAGGCACGTTCTGCTCCTCCATCACCGAAGTCGTTGCCGAAGACCCGCTGGTAGTCTTCGGGTGCACTCCCTCGCTTCACATCGTGGTCGCAAAGCCTGAAAAGTCTTGACGCGCAAGATGCATTGAATGCTTGTGCGAGGTAGTCCTCCAGATGGACAAAGGAAGCAGATATCTCTCCAGCACTGTTGCGTACTCATACCGAGTGTTATGCCAAATGGAGCGAAGATGGTGAATAGGTAGGAGTTACGAGACAAAACACAGTTTGAGAATTTGGGACACTTGAGCAATTTGTAATTAGCGGGAATTGTACTTCGATGACAAGTGTTGAAATAATTGAACAAGTATATAAAAATGTCGAGTTACAAATGAGATGTAGTTGGGGTCGTCGAGTTGATTGTCAAGTGACGCGTGCAGAGTTGCGTCATGAGTGGTCAGATCAAGAAGCTCCACTGAGGAATTGGGGGCTTTTGAAGATTGACGGCGAAGATGCAAGATGCATCTTCATAAATCTCGCCGTTTTTTATGCGTGGAGAAGTCAACTGAAAGGTCGTGAAACTCTTGTCGATAATTCTTGAAAGTGGTCAAAGTTGTCACAATGTGTGATTAGGATCGCGGGGGGGGGGGGGGGGGGGGGGGGGGGG
>SZWC01008257.1:25021-38204 GCA_023375785.1 Penium margaritaceum
GGGGAGGGCAGTTGGTCGAATTGCCCCCGACCGTCGGACTGAGAATCGAGGTCTCGCTGTGCAATGGGCTATTTGTGTAATGATATAGGTACCCACTCGGAAAGATTAGGTACTCGTGTACGTGCGGTACGTAACACGTACCACACGTACGTGTTATGTTTGGTAACACATATGTGTGGTACGTGACCGCACCCACCGACGGGAGGCATCGAGCTAATGCTTCGGTTCACCAAGGGATAAGACGGAATGTCGATCTAGAAGATCGACGGCCGACCACTTCTCACACTAGATATTAGGTGCAAGTAGAGCACAGGGTTCAGGTGCAAGGAGAGTACCGGGTTCATGTCCAAGTAGTATGTTGTAGCAAGCTAGGGGAGCAATACGCAAGTGTTAGGAATTGCCGACCAAATATTTCAAATACTATGTAGTATGCTCATTGATATTAGCCTGCTATAACTTGTGTTTTCCAGTTCTGGCTTCCATACATGTCCAAGTCTATCTTTCCGTTGTGACTGTGCTCTCCACACACTAACATCCAATCTGTAAAAAAATGCACTCTCAAAACACCATCAATGCCTCATTCTTGCCTCTGTGACTGTGTTCTTGGACTTCATATTTATGACACATCATCAATGTAAAATTACAACTTCTTTTAAATGCTCCTATTCATCAGACTGGTCTGTGCTTTGCAACTTCTTCATGTGAACCATCTACGTTCCTCTTGGTGTAATAATGAGCACTATGGGGTTGACATAAAAGTGATCCTCAAGATGGGCATACTGAGCCACATCTAAGTTGTAACTGAATTCTTTGGCAAAACCCATCGTTGAAAGGCGGCAACTTTGTGAGGTACCCCGTCTTTCTCATTCACGTATGCCATATACCCCGACATCCATAAATGCATCACCAACCGTCTCGTTTTCCAGATTTGCGTCACAATCCCTCCGCCTATAAAATTTGGGTCTCCACCTATCCCGAGTCGTGACGTTACTGCTCGATGTACCCCGTGGTCTACCGGTTCATGTCTATTTCTGGCGGGCTGGGGTTAATCTCTTGTAAAGCAAGTGGATGGATATGTTAACTCAACAAGGTTGGCAGAGTTTATGTTACTAGTTGTCGAAGTGAACGGGTGCTCAGCTAAGAGGCTGCAAGTCTTTGTACTTTTGAAGGTATAGAAAAATGTCGCAAGCTGTCATGATAGCGTGGAGGAGGGCAAAGACATAAACTTTGTCAAGAACACAAACTATGCGGTACATGCAAGTGTTAAGAACACAAACTATGCGGTACATGCAAATCACTAGAATTGGCACATGACCTGAAACCTAAGATCCCATTTCTTTCGTCTATGTTACGTACAAGACGTACATGAGTCCCTAATCTTTTCGAGTGGGCATTTTTGTTATTACACAAACAGCCCACCGCGTCGCGAGACCGCGATATTCACTCCGATGGTCGAGGGCAAACTGGCCAACTGCCTCGCACTCCGTTGATATTCCCCAACCTTCTCATAGCTTTGACCACTCTCACGAGCCTACGAACAGAATTATCATGACCTTTCGGTCCACTTTTCAATGCACGAAGACGAATCTAGATGTAGAAAGATGCATCTTGCATCTTCACTGTCGATTCCCAAAGACCCCCGACTTCTTGATAGACCTTCTTGAATCCGACCTCTCACGACGCAACTCCGCATGCGTCGCTCGACATCCGACCCGACGACCCCGACTATATCTTCATTCGTAACTTGATAGTTGTATACATGTGTTCAATGATTTTAACACTTGTCATCGAAGTACACATGCCGTTAGGCATAAATTGCTCTAGTGTCCCAAATTCTAAGTTATATTGTGCCTTGCAACTTCTACCTGTTCACCATCTACGCTCCTTTCGACATAACACTTGGAATCATAGTGCAGCAGTGCTGGAGAGACATCCGACTACTTTACCCATCCGGAGGACTACTTTGCACAAGCCGTCAGTGCATCTTGCACATCAAGACTTTGCAGACTTCGTGACTACGACCTGAGGCGAGCGAGCGCAACCGACGATCAGGAGCGAGTCTTCGGCGACGACTTCAGTGATCAAGGAGCAGAACGTACCGATGCATGCGAATCCTAAAGCGACAACAAATGCAGCCATGGCAGGCTTTGCGAAAGCTGGAACAACCCCTACAGCTTTGGCGACCAATACGGTCACGGACCCACCGGAGATAAACCAGCCGTCCCTATCGACAGCCTGGACGACAACAGTAGGGACGACAGGTGGCACCGGACGAAAGGCGCGGATCAACGAGGAACTGGCAAATCAGATGTCCATGCTTGAGGGGATCAACATACACCTGCTCCAACAGCTCAACATCGCGATGGAGGACCTTCGCAATGCAGGCGCACTTGAAGCGATGCCCGTCGAGAGAAATTCCCAACTCTCGAAAGAACCCAAAATTCGCCCCGCTCCACTACAATCGCTTGATCCTGCAAACTCAAAGGGACCGATGGTTCGGATGTGGCTGACGAGTTTTGAGGTGTACTTCACTGCTACTGGGGTCAATATAGATCAAAAGAAAATTGAAATCGTGGTTGCGCTTTTGCGTGGCATGGCGCTAAGTTGGTGGTCCGATCTAAAGACCATCCAATGGCAGCAAGAGACCGATGGAGCATCAACAGCCATCGGCGCCCGTCTCACATCACCGACCGCAGGCGTTCTGCCCTTCAAGCAAATCAAGCCGCACTCGCAAGATGCAATGACACCACCAACCGACTGGAATGAATTCTCATGCGCGATACTCGCACGCTTTGGATGCCTGATTGCGAAGTCCGATGCACAGTACAAGTTCCAACATCTACGTCAGTAATCCAGCGTAGTAGAGTACATACGGAGATTCCGCAAGATCATCACCGCAGTAGACATTGCCCTCGAAAAACATAGTTTTCACTACAACAATAGCCTCAAGCAAGATTTCCAGCGAGCAATCGCCATTTTTGGCATCCAAAATGACTTACTGTGGACAATTGCAGCAATAGAAAGGACCGACCGCACTGACTACAATGCTTGGATCGATGAATCCTACGGCTGGCAACCTCCTAACAACAATTATCGTAGAAACGGGAAAAAAACCAGTCGGCGGACTCCTCGACTCCAATGGAAGTGGACACCGTCAACGAGAAAGATACGCAAACCTGCTACAACTACAAAAAAGTGGAGCACATCGGTCGCAACTGTTCGAGCAAGGAGCAGGCCAAAAAAGGGGGGAAGTCGCAGAAAAATTTGTTGGGAATCGACAAAGGGCAGGGGTAAAGGGCGCAACTCTAGTCCGTGAGGAGCGATCTACACCAAAAAATCGCTTATCTAAATGGCCTACATCGCCGTAGAGGATTTTTTACTTCGCAAAGTTTGACGAGGGGTATGAGAACAACCAACTGACAATACTGCTAAACGTTCAGCCTCGAGGATGGAGAATTTGCATAACGGTATTGGCACTAATGGATGGAGGAGCTTCACACATCTTTGTAAGCAACGACATGGGTCACACGTAGAGTTTGCATACCCAACCAAGGGTGTTTGAAGGAAAAGCCATCTCCGTACAGATACAAAGACTCCGAGAACCACTAAGACTACAAGTGGGAGATTAACATGATGTAACAGTCTAGAGGTCTTGTCCAATGAGGGATCATAAAATCATCCTCGGACAAGATTTCCTGTACCGGTAAAATCCGCAAGTGGACTGGAACAACGGTGATGTCTACGTGGAGATTGACGGTACCAAACAACAACTTCTCCGTTTGGAGTGGAAGCCGACAACGGAAGCACTAGAGGTGGAAGCAACAGAGGAAGCCGCAAAAGCCAAAAAGCGACAACCTGTGTAGCTGATACCACTCAACGTAGCCAAGCACTACATACAACGAGGAGCTCGTGCGTGGCTCATACATCTTGAGCCAATGGGAGAAGCAGATTTGGCAGCAGCTGACTCATCATCGGCCTCATCTGCCTCATTGGCATTAACAAAGTTTGCGATGATACCTTAAAAGTTTACACCACTCATCCCAGAGTTTGCGAACGTCTTCCCTAACAAACTCCCGAGAACCGTACCTCCTCAACGAGACATCGACCATCGCATCGAACTACGGCGGGACAACAGACCTACAATTTAAGGAGCCTAGTAGATGAGCGATCCTGAGCTGACCGAGCTAAAAAAGCAGCTCGAAGAGATGCTCGGTCAGGGGTTCATCCGCCCATCCACATCACCATACGCCGCACCAGTACTATATGTTCAAAAGAAAACTGGCGAGATGCGGATGTCCGTGGATTATCGGGCATTGAACAATGCTACCACCAAGAACCGCTACCCTGATCCCTGAGTTGACAAAATTTTCGACCAACCCTGAGGGGCTCGAATTTTCAACAAGATCGAATTGCATAGCGGACACCACCAGATACGTATGGCTGACGCCGATATGGAGAAGAGGGTGTTCCTAACTCGCTACGGGCATTTCGAGTTCACTGTCATTTCGTTCAGACTTACACATTCCCCGGTGACATTTATGGCAGAAATGAACAGCATTTTCCGTCCGTACCTCGACGTTTCTATCGTGGTGTACCTCGACGACATTCTTGTGTACATCCGCACCCCGAATGAATACAATTGACATCTTTGAACAGTCCCTGAAAGTGTACAGAGAGAGATTTTTTGTGGAGAACCCTCAAAATGCGACTTCAGTCGTCGTTTGATTGAGTTCCTCGGTCACATCATCAACGGCGGACGAATCACCATGAATTCGAAAAAGGTGGCAGCAGTCGTTGATTGGCCGATGCCAACTGACGTTCAAGAAAATCAGGTATTTCTCGAATTCTACAATTACTACTGGCAATTTGTACAGGACTACGCCCGAGTGTCAGCGCCTCTTTTTTACCTCACTCGAAAAGAGAACAAGTGGTGGTAGGATGACAATTAAATAGAAGCATTCACTGCTTTGTGAAACGCTCTGACCTCAGCGCAAATCCTACAATTGGCCGAATGACGGTCGATTATGTCATGGCCACGGATGTCTGATACCGAACCATTTGCACGGTCCTTCTGCAAGACCGTGGCAACGGCAAACAACCGGTTTCCTACATACCTCAAAAACTGTGAGGACCAGAACTCAACTACGCAGTACACGAGAAGGAGATGTTGGCAGTCGTGCAAGCTTTCAAGACATGACGATATAACCTGGAGTGTCACCGGTGCATCGTGCGCACCGACCAAAACGCGTTAAAATATCTTAAGACGGAGCCGAATCTCAGCCGACCTCAAACCCGATGGATGGGGTTCTTTGAATCCGGGTTCAACTACAATATTGAGTACCGGCCTGGAAAAATCAACCCAGCGGACGCACTCAACCACCAACCAGATTTAATGGCCAATGTTGCAATGCTCCAGCAACAAAGAGAACCCTACCTCGAGCGACTGTTTGCTCGAGGCTACGCCCAACATGACGGATATGAAGATGAAGGTCTGGTTCGAGGCACACTATTGGCAACAGCACTTCACTCGCCAAGTGGTTGTTCCCCCCAACAACAAACTTCATCGAATGCTGCTCGAGAAGTGCCACAACACTAGGCGATGTGGACACTTCAGAGAGGACACGACACTGAAGAAGCTGGTGAAAAAATATTGGTGGGACAAGATGCAATTCGATGTGGCCAACTTCTGCAAAACGTGTGACAAATGTGAACGACAAACATCCCGTCACACGCGGCCACCCGGACTCCTACAACCGCTCCCTATTCCGACAAAACCATGGACAGACATCTCCATGGACTTCATCACGAGATTACCGGTCACACCCGAGGGATATGACACGATCCTTGTGGTGGTCCACGGGTTTTCCAAAATTTCCAACTTCATTCTGACAATGACCACCTTCATCACGGAGGGAACAGCACACCTTTTCCTAAAAAAACATCGTATGATGACAAGGCGTGCCAAGAACCATCACAAGCGCCAAGAACCATCACGGTCGATTCACCAACCGTTTTTGGCGTAAAACTCATGACTCGCTACGGCAGCAAAATCTAACTTTGAACGGTGTTTCATCCTCAAACCGACGGTCAAACCTAGCGGACAAAAAGACGCTTGAAAAACTTCTTTGAACACTGTGCAAATCTCACGAGAAGGATTGGGCACAAAAACTTCTGACCAACAAAATTGCATATCATTTTGCACTTTCCACCGTAACCGGAAAAACTCCATTTGAAGTGGTGTATGGCAAACTTCCCGCCACACCAGCCGGACTACAAATTCGTAGCAACATTCCTACAGTTAGCGTTCAACATCAAGACTTCACCATCATTTGGGAGGAAACAAGGCAAACCCTCACAAAGACACAAGCAGCGATGAAGCGAGCGGCTGGCTAATATCGTAGCAACGACATCTTCACCGCTGGTGACAAAGTCCTTCTCAACTCGGCAAACATCAAACTCTACGGAGATCATTATTTGAAGCTCAAACCCCGATGGTTGGGCGCGTTTAAGATTGAACGCATGCAAATCCCGGTGGTTGTGCGACTTAACCTCCCCGGCACTGTGCAAATTCGTAAGGTATTCCAAGACAGCAAACTCAGGCATTGCCGAGACCCCGGAGAGAACTTCCCTAGCAGGGATGTCCCTCCTCCGCCTCGTGTTCAAGTGGACAAAGACATTGAGTACGTCATCGAGGACATCCTCGGCCATCGACGATGAGGCAAGACGACAAAACGTCTTGTCAAGTGGCACGACTACGATGCCGCGCATAACAGCTGGGAACCCTGCGACAACGTCCAAGACGTTGATCATCTCACCGACGGCTACTACCGCTGTCATCGGGCCACATATCTACGTGCATCGGGACGTCGCGGCTAAATGGGGGGGAAGTGTTACGGACCAGACTTACAAGAGTCCTTAATATTTCCGAATAGGCATTTCTTTTATGACACAAATGCCCCACGGGGTCGTGAGATTGCGATATCTAGTCTGACGGTCGAGGGAAAACTGGCTAATTGGCCCGTCCTCTATGGATATTCGCAAACCTCCTGACAACTTTGACCACCCTCGCGAACCTATAAATAGAAGTATCTCAACATTTCGGTCGACTTCTCGACGCATCGAGACAAATCTGGATTTGTAAGGATGCATCTTGCATCTTCACTGTCGATTCTTGTAGATCCCCGACTTCTCAGCAGACCTTCTCGAATCCGACCATTCACGAGGCGACTCTGCACGCGTCGCTCGGCATCCAATCCAACAACCCCAGAAATACTGTATTCATAACTCGGCACTTGCATATATATATATATATATATATATGTATATATATATGTATATATATTATATGGATGTATTCCCTTATACCCACCTTATGAGCAACGTACTTCCCAAATACCCACTGTATACACAAAACAACCAAAATACCCACACATTTTAACTGGTGACCGCATTGTCCACAAAGTGCAAATTACAAGTAACCGTGCATGCGGTACCCACTCGTGAGGAAACATGACCATGTTACCGGTATTGTGTGCATGATTCTGTCATGCATGGACATTCTGGTCATGATATTTTCAAATGCTTTGAATTTGTTCCATTTTTTGATCTAGGGGGACTTGTGTGCAAACTTAAGGTGAGTGACACGATAGAACTAAAGCGTGTACGCACGTCTTTACGTTTCGTCAATGTCAAGTATCGAGTCTCAAAGTAAATTGCTACAATAGTGTCGCCGAATGCTACTACAAAACATGGAGGGCATGGTTTTTGTTTGCAGATGCCCTCATCTTTGTAAAAGGACCAGATGATATCATCACCGTTGCCTGTAGTACGAATCACGATCGTGTATGTAAGAGAAGTAATCTCTTCTGAATTGTAAAGAGGGTCTCATGCTTACCCTGGACAATGATAATGTTTGCCACACGTGTGCCACGTCGGCAGATATTGGTTGTCGACTGGCACATACGGTGTTCCAATCCCATGCATCCACCAAAGACGATGCACAATGCTAGATGGAAGCCACGTCGGCGAATAGTGGATGTGTGCTCCCACACCCTGCGAACCGGCCCAAGCGTGGATGCTCCTGACAAGGGTGACCGTTAGTAGCACCATGGGACATGATTTCCCGTGTTTCACCATGTTGCATGCCATGATCTAAATTTATTTTCCCCTTTTTCCACCGTTTGCGCCACTTGCACGCCATAGGAAACATGCCATTTCCCATGGGTAAGTCCTGGCACCTTGTGATGACCAGAACTCTCTCCGAAAGAGAGTTATGGTCATCTGAAGGCGCGATGGCAGCGCAAAACCAACAACGTAAAAGTCATATTTGTTAAGGAGGGCCACAAGTCAAGCCGAACGGGCACTAAAGGAGACCCTTCGTGGAATGCCGCGTGGGTGTAACGCCACATCGAGAGCACTGTGAAAAAAGAGCCATGCACCTCCTCGAATGCCCTCCGCCACATCTTGGAAACGCGCACCGGAGAGAGGTCGGCCTACCATGCCAAACACCGAGCTAAGACGAAGGCGCTGACAAATCTCATGGGTGAGAAGAGCCTCTCGTGGGGTCTCTTCCCTGCATACGTCGCTGCAGTAAGTATTCTTCTGTCCTTTCTGGTTTCTTGTGTGCTTTCATCATTTTCTTGCTGTATGAAGACGTGCCTTGCTCTCTTTCAATGACTCCTACTTGCAGTTGAAGCGGGTGGACCCATCCACCATGGCTCCTGCGGAGCAGGACCAGCATGAAGGCACAAGCCAGTTTCCACGTAGAACGAGTTCCACCGCGCACAGGAGGAGCGCGGTCGGACGTCGGACAAGGGCTACCAGTACCTGTTTGGTGGGGACAACGACCTCGGGCTGCCTTTGGAGCAGTAGACGCGCCACAAGTGTCCTGTGCCCCGTGGTGGACACATGATGTCTAACGCGATAGAGTCACTGAATGTCTGCCTCATGGACATCCGCCACTTGTACTCGTTCTTTTTGTTGTTTTGCACAGGTCTACCCGTTTGTACAAAAACTTTTAGTGGACCGATGACGTGCCACACAAGATTGCGACAGCCGATACGCTCCCGTGGTGGATGCCAAGCTACAATACTACACAGAACACGCCAAGGAGTACCGTGTCATGAGGTATGGGGGGCTCATGGGCACAATCATTGGCCCCAGGAGCCTGGCGGACCGTGAAGTGGATGCGAACATGAAAAGCTGCTCATGCGGGCAATGGACAGAGTACGAGTACCCATGCCAGCACGCCGTGACGCTCATGCTGGATGAAGGTGTAAACCCGAAGTTGTACATCGACATGCATCTGACGCACATGGCCTGGCATCGTACGTACAGGACACCCATGCCGGGTTTCAACCTACGCGAGCTTCAGTACGACATGCGTGGATGGGGCCAGGCGGGTGTGAGGCACTCTCGTGGGCGTCCACGCTCTAAGTGCATGGACAGGGAGGGCCAGCGCAAGCGGGATCGCATCTGTACCAAATGCGGCAACAAGGGACACTCACCCCGTTTCTGCAAGAAGCAACCGGCACTGTCATCGGCAACAGTGGCAGCCGCACGGAAAAGAGAGTTGGCTGCCAGCGCCGATGAGACAAGTGGAGTGGAGCTTGTTGTCTGTGCTGTGGCACCGGCAGCAGATGGTGATAATTGGGGCGCGGGCAATGGACTAGAAGGTGTCCAGGATTGCACTGGTGGAACCGCAGGTGAGGAGCTATAGGATGGGGCCGAGGCTGGTGCAGGTGGTGCGGGTAGTGGAGGACAAGGCGTGCAAGGTCATGCTGGCGGTGAAGTACAAGGCGTGGAGGGTGGTGCGGCCGGTGGAACAGAGTAGGCACGCAGTGCTGCTGGCGATGGGAGTAGGGATGCCGGCAGTGCAGCTGGCGTGCTGACTGTTGTGCTGGCTATTGGCAATGGAGGTAGGAGACATCGTGCTTCCCGTTGTCCAAGACGTACCAGGGGGCTGCCGGCAGCTCCGCTGGCCCTCCAGCCAGCGGAGAGAGTGGTGCTGCTCTTGGTGTAGGGGGGGTGCCGTGGGTGCAAATAGTGCCGCAGGCAACGTTGCTGGCCAAGGGGAACCAAATGGTGCTGAAGGCATGGTCATCATGATTTCGCAGGTGGACAATCCTAATGATGCAGATGACTCCACCGAGTCCTCCTTGTGTGAGAATTCTGACTTTGTGGACTGCACTAACACAGACTTAGAAGAAGAAGAGTCACTACCCTCGGGTAGTGGGGAGAAGAACGAGTGGGAGTCTTTCTCTGGCATGTCTGATGAGGATAATACACATGCCAAGCGGCTTCGTAGAGCTTAAAGTTCACGTGCTCATGTGCCATGGTAAGCTCTAGTTATAGTTTCATGGCCATGCGTGTTTGCATTTTCTAACCTAGGTAAACAATGACATAGGTAAAATGCAAACACGCATGGCCATGAAACTATAACTAGAGCTTCCAGAAATGTTGTGCCATGGTAAGCTCTAGTTATAGTTTCATGGCCATGCGTGTTTGCATTTTCTAACCTAGGCCAGTCTACTCTTCTTCCACAACATTTCTAACCTATGTCATTGTTTGCTATTGCAGGTTGTACCAGTGGCTCTCATCGGTGGGTCCGTGAGGAGTAGAACGAAGCACAAGATGTTGTGGAGGAGACGGGACAAGCTGCGTGTGGAGGGACAACCAGTCAGTTACAACACATCCATGGAAACAGGACTGCTATGTAGCACACTTAGCTTACACGATGGCGATGCGACAGTGCCCAGATTGCAAGTGGCCAATCCCTGTATTGGTCTGTGTGCATCACCCTTTGGGGAGGAATACTTTGATGATGTGTGTAAGTTGTCGGGGAAATTAGAGTGTGTGGCATGCAAAGTCATTTCGTACGTGCACGGCCTCCCTGTGTACGTGCAGATCTGGATTAGCCATGGTTATTTGACACCACTGCTCTTTTGATTGAAGTGTTTGACATTCGTGAAAGGCTTCCCCATTGGTAATGCCTTTGTTTTTGAATGGAAAATGTACGAATTCTGTTCATTCACAATGGCTAACCTTAGGAAACATTGCTCTTTGCATTGTACAAGCCTAAAAATTGAATAGGTGGGTTGCTTTGTTGAAATGGGTCTGAAACATGACTATTTTGACCATCATGGTACACGGCATAATGATAGCACCCATGTTTGATGTATGCCAACACTATGGTGACATTCTGTTCATTCACAGTGGCCAACCTTAGGAAAAATTGCTTTCTATATTCCACGAGCCTAAGAATTGAATAGGTGGGTTGCTTTGTTGCAATGGGTCTGAAACATGACTGTTTTTACCATCATGGTATAGGGCAGAAAGACAGCACCGATGCTTCATGTATGCCAACCGTATGGTCACAAAAAAATGTACGACTTCTGTTCATTCACAATGGCTAACCTATAATGAAAATAGGAAAGAATACCTCTACATTCATCACACAGGTGAATGTACCGTGTAAGAAGATGACATTGGGCATATTGTCAAAAAGTAACTAAAACATGATTGAACTACCCACAGCCGAACATGGTGCATTTATTCTAGCACAGGTGTTACGAAAACGTAATGCATGACAACATTGTTGTCAGTGTTCCTCTCAATGAACAAGCTGGCAGTGTTGACAATTCATGACAAAGCTTAACACGCAATGCATTCTCTATTGAACATGCGACGAACACAATATTGGGTAGGTTGATGAACACTTGATAAAAGCATAACCAAAGAATCCACCAAAGGTATCAAGCCCAAGGCATCCAATGCCCAGGGGTGTTTGGTGGACGCGGATGATGCATGCGAATGCCCAGTATCCAACACAATGTCTCTGGTTTGCATGGGTCATTCACCCAAGTGGGTTGGACCTCCGTTGCAACGAGCGTGTCCCAGCGAGCCTTCATAGTACCCCATGCCTCCTTTACTTGCTAGGGTGAGATGTGGCCTGCTGGACCTGGAAGGTTTGCCTCCCCAAGCCCCAACTTCATCCCATGGGTGCATCCGCGTATGTAACGTCACCGGGTTTGTCCTTGTCATGTCGATACACCAGTCGACCCATGTCTTGTACGGTGTACAAAACTATGAATGGAGATGGCTAGTGACTATTGTCAGCTTCGTATATGTACGTGCTCTAGGGGCGGTTACATCCGCATGGACAGTTAGGCTCGGATAAGATCCATGACTACCATACGTCTAGACAGTCCAATGGTCTCAGACTGAGCAATGGCCAGTCCAGCGTCTGTGCTATGGCTTCAGGTGACGCGGGCCATGTGGCCTTTGGCGGATGGCGGGCATGAACACTCCTCATNTAACGTCACCGGGTTTGTCCTTGTCATGTCGATACACCAGTCGACCCATGTCTTGTACGGTGTACAAAACTATGAATGGAGATGGCTAGTGACTATTGTCAGCTTCGTATATGTACGTGCTCTAGGGGCGGTTACATCCGCATGGACAGTTAGGCTCGGATAAGATCCATGACTACCATACGTCTAGACAGTCCAATGGTCTCAGACTGAGCAATGGCCAGTCCAGCGTCTGTGCTATGGCTTCAGGTGACGCGGGCCATGTGGCCTTTGGCGGATGGCGGGCATGAACACTCCTCATACGTGCCTCTCTGCAATCCCATGTTTCCTTGATTGCGATCCATGCTTGGTGAGCAACAAAGGGGTCTCTGTGATATCCAGTACTCCACCCTTGACCTTCTCCGCACTTGATGCACCCCTCGAATGACATGTCGTCGGAGCCAAGGAGGCCTTGTTGACCCAAATGACAGGGTGTCACTGCTTGAACAAAGACGAGTTATGCACACTGTGATGTTATGTACTTTTCAGTAAGCCAAATGACACTGCAAACCGGTACATTCCAGTGGTTCCTAAGGTGAGTCCATCGCAAACATAATTGTGGGTGACCGTGTGTATCGCTAATGGTTGACAGTGGCTAACAGACTTTTTTGGTGGAATGTGATTAGCCCAAAAACTGTCAATCAGGGCATTCTACGGCAGTGTATCGACGACGTCCGTTTGTCTTGTCAGTTTTGGTTATAGTTATGACACACGCAAGTGCCCTCTTGCCTTTACGCGCGCGCGCGCGCGCACACACACACACACACACACACACACACACACACACACACACACACACACACACACACACACACACACACACACACACACAC
>SZWC01008257.1:38294-65165 GCA_023375785.1 Penium margaritaceum
CACACACACACACACACACACACACACCTCATCATTGCAGGTGATTGATCTCAACTGAGACTCCTTGGTGCAAAACTGTGACGCAGCATGGGGCGCATAGTGATGGTGACACTATCAAGTTGCCAAGTGGTGACCACAGCACCAACACCGTGAGGAGCCTTGGTTTAGTAATGACTCTACATGCCAAAACAGGGGATACACTTGTAGGAGTGCATACTTGTGATGTGACAGGATCTTTACTCACATGTATGCTTTCAGTGTAGTGAACCGGGTTGCTGATCCCTTGGCACCACACGTCTGGTTTACACCGGCGTGTGGGAAACCGTCTGGAGCTCGTTCGCTCCAGGGGCAGGTTCGATCCCAGGGTGGCGTCCGGGCCCCACGTCGAGTGAATGAGTGACCCGGTCAACTTGTACTCACCACTTCTCTTTCACCTACTATAAGTGAGCTTGCCCCCGATCCATGGTGTCATCCCGTCGCTTGCTTGCTTGCTTGCTAGCTTGCTTAGCAACCTGAGCTACCTACTGGTTTAAGCAGGAGGACTTCTTCCTCCTCGCGACCGTCCTGAGACCTCGTCGAACCACTCATACGTGGCGGGTGATCCCGCGCAAGCATCACATTTGCAACTGTAGCGGGTGGAGACCTCAGCAGCAGTTGCTGCCCCTTGCAGCCACACATATAGCACCCGAGGATCACGTTGTGCTCCTCTCTCGTGCACAAGACACGCACGTCTTTGCAATTGTCCCCTCACACCCTGCCGAGCTTCGGAGTCCGCATGCACATCGGTGCTGCCAAGTGGTGACTCCCATTTCCCAGCAGCCGTGTGTACACACTCTTCGTAGTAGCACGTAAAGCACTCTTACTCTATGTGGTGCGTTCGTCTCACTCTCCATACCCCCCATGGCATCGGCTCCCCTCTACCATCGTCCACATTTCCTTGCCGTGCTCCGGCTTCTACATTCATACCGACCACGTGGCACCACTAACCGCCGCCTCTGTTTCTCAGCAGCCACGCGTGCGCATCCTCGTAGCGCCACATAGTGTACCCACACTCTGCATGGTGCACCGGTCTCGTGCACGGGGCTTCCCTCGCGTAATACTGTGGCTGCGGTACTAGAGTCTCTTCGCCTCCGCCCTTCTACTTCACCGGTCGTGCCTCAAACTCAGCATTATTCACTGCGTTGGCACGGCAGGTGTCATTGGTCCTCCTGCCGAGCGTGCAAACTTATCAATGGTGGTGACGGACCTTGCTGCAGCAAACTCTCCCACTACACCACCCTCAGCAGCAGCTGAAGCTCGCCCCTGTGCACATCACAACACCCCAGGCAGCCCTCCGGGTAGCCAAGAACTTGGTGCACTGGCATCTCCGCCTATAACCGAACCCATCCCCACATCACCCACGGCCGCGCGTGAGCGTGTGCGCATCGACGAAGAACTCGCATGCTACGAGGAGAAGGCGGAGAGGGAACTGTGGTCGAGGGTTCATTGCAATAGCCCGGGGTATCACCCCGGTGAGGACTACGGTCCCGCGCTTTTCTTCGAGTGCCGTTGTTGCCTACAGCACTACCCTAACCTCAGCGCCTCCGCCCGCTCCATGGGGTTGGCCCTCTGGGTTTGGTGGGCCTGTCTACTTCGTGCCTGCGTCTGGTTTCTACTCTCCTTTGCCGTGGGCGTCGTCCCAGTGCCCCTCGTCTGGCGTACTCATCACTTGGTCGTCTGAGGACGCCCACCAGCTAGACTCTGCTTTCTCCCATGCCGTTCACCAGCGTCATCTCCGTGATCATGGAGGTGAGAGTGTGTGTTTGGTTGAGGGGGGGCTTGCGTGTGCCGTAGACTCGTCTCTTCGTGGTCCGTCATTCGGTCATGTTCAGGGCTAACCCCCAGTTGACGCCCCTTGGATTGACCAGTGGCAGTCATACAGTCTGCCTCGTTGCCTTGCTACCTGTGGTCAACTCCTTCCTCCTCCCTCTGCCATTGCAGCTGTGAGTCGCGATCTTGCCTCTGTACGCGTGACGGGTGGCTTTTGGATCCTTGATTCAGGTGCTACCCACCACATGACTTCCTGCCATTCCTCGCTTGTTTCTCTCGGTCCCGTTGGCTTTGTTTGCTTTGTTCACACCGGCTCTGGCCAGCTCTTACCTGTCCAGGGTTTTGGGATTGTTCGCTTTGTTGGCCCTCAGGGGGAACTCTTTCTGCCTGACAGTCTATACGTCCCCGCTCTTGAGCTCAGTCTGCTGTCTATTACGACACTCGACAACTAGGGCATGGACTTCTCCTCCAACTGTGGCATTGCTTCTTTGTCACATTGCACCACTGGACGTGTCCTACTGCATGGCACTCGTTGTGACTGTTTGTTCCGTGTACCTTCATTTGCACTGCATCTCGCCTCGACTGCTCTTGTTCACGTGGCCCGCTCTCTCACTCCGGTACATGCAGAGTTGCTCCATCGCCGTCTCTATCATATTCATACTGCTGCCGTTGACAGTTTGCTCCGGGACAAGCCCGCTCATGGTCTTGATGATGACACGTTCTCTGCCCCTTGCCCTACTGACAGTCTTGACTATGCCCAGGGAAAAATGCATCGTTCCCCTTTTTCCACGTCAGAGTCCCGCAGGTCTCACCCTCTTGATCTCTTGCATGCAGACGTCATGGGAACCCTTGCCCATGATGCTCTTGGGGGGATTGGCCACTATGTCCTTTGTCTCATTGATGAATTTTCCCGCATGCGTTCGGTCTTTGCCCTTCGGCAAAAAAGTGATGTATATCCCACACTGGAGTCCTGGCTGCCTCAGGCCTGTGGTTGCCGTCTGAAAGCTTTTGGTTGTGATCGTGGTGGAGAATTCATGGGTCTCACTGCCCGCTTCTTGATGTCTTGCGGGGTGTGTGTGGAACCTTCTCCTCCCTACACACCCGACCAAAACGACATCTCTGAGTGCTGGAATTGCACCCTTGCTGATGGTGTGCGTACTATCCTCAGTGGGTCCTCTCTCTCTCCCACGTCCTCTCCTTCGAGGCCATGTCCTACATGGCCTCAAAGGAGAAGACGTGGGTACAGAACCGTGTTCTCCACGGTCCTCTCCCTCGTCACGTCACCCCTTTTGAACGCGGGTACGGTCGTCGTGCTGACCTCCGTCCGGATCGTGTCTGGGACTGCGTCGCTGCCGTCTGGCTGCCGGAGGACTTTCGTGACGACAAACTGAGTCCTCGCGCTCGTCTTTGCACCTTCCTCGGTGTCTATACCATGTCCAAAGCATGGCACTTCTAGGACCCTGACCGCTCTCGCGTCATTGAGTCATGTGACACACTCTGGTGACGTGTCCCATGTCCCTCATCCTTCCTCTCTCACCTCGTTCCGCCGTCTTGGGGGGGGTGTGTCTATTCCAGCCTCCAATCTCCATGCGTCATCCTCTCCTTCTCACATGCCATCCCCTGCTATCACTACCACAGACAGTGAGGATGAGGACTTCTCTTCCTCAGAGTCCTCATCCTCCCATACCTCCTCTGAGTCGGCTGCATCCCAGTCCTCCTTGAATTCCGTGTCGTCCTTACCGTCCACTGGCAGTCTTGAGCCCTCGTCGTCCGCTGGCAGTTCCGAGCTCTCACACTCAGCACCCACTCCCTCACAGTCCCCTGTCCATTCTTCTCCCAGCTCATCTCCTAACTCTGAGTCCCCCCTGGTGATTGACGCCACTGGAGGTGAAGCACCTCAAGCTCCGGTCTCTAGCTCTGAGCCCTACACTCGTTGGGGTAGACGATGTGCACTTCATTCCTCTCGGTCCACTCAGTCCTCCCGTGGGCACTATAGCTCCTCTAAGACTCCTGTTGAATCTATTCCTATTGGCTTGTCCAAAGCCTCCTAGCCCACTCAGCGAGTTACGCGCTCTAGCGCCTCATCCTCCACAGTTGGCCCCTCAGTTCGACCCATAGGCCTTGATGCACTTGGCCTGTGTGTGAGTGTCGTGCATCCCAACTCGGCTGTTGGCCACGCTCTTGTAGCCCATGAGTTCCACAGTGCTCTCAAGTCCTCCATCGCCAGTTATGTTGCCGCATACTTCGTGGCCTCTGGCCTTCCTTCTCTCCCCCCTGAGTCTACCAATGTCCGGCAGGCTCGTGTGACAGCTGACGCTAGTCTTTGGGAGAAGGCCATGCAAGAGGAGCTCACAACCCTCCATGAGCATGGAGTCTTTGAGCTCATGGACCTCCGAGCATGCCGTAAGGCAGTCTCTGCCTGGTGGGTCCTTCGGCGTAAGCTGAAGCCCGATGGGACAGTCGGCCGGTACAAGGATCGCCTCACCGCGAAGGGTTTCTCCAAGATTGTTGGGATTGACTTTGATGAGACCTTTGCACCGTTCGGGAGGTACACCTCTGCCCGAGCACGTTGATTCTTGTCGCCCAGCACGACTGGGAGCTAGAGCAGACGGATGTCAACAACGCCTTCCTACATGGGAAGCTTGACCGGGAAATCTACATGGTCCAGCCACCGGGCTTCACCAATGGCACAAACAAGGTCTGGCGGCTGCGTAAGGCCCTCTATGGGCTCAAGTAGTCGCCACGTTGGTGGAACATGGAGATCTCCTCGACTCTTGAGCGGGGAGGTTACTGTCGCTGCACGGTTGATCCTGCACTCTTTTTGAGTGCCCCCTCAGAGCCATTCGTGGTCATTCTTGTCTACGTCGATGACCTGCTCATTACCTCATCCAGTCTCGCAGCTGTCAAGTCAGTGAAGAACCTGTTACAGTCTGTGTACAAGATGAAAGACCTAGGTCCTGCACGGGTGTTCCTCGGAATGGAGTTGGAGCGTGACCGCCAGCGTCGCACTCTGCACGTGCACCAGGCTGCATATACATCCGCACACTGGGAGAGCGCTTTGCCTCCCTACTTCCTGACGTCCCCACCGCATCCACACCAATGACTCCAGCAGGTCAGCGCAAGCTGAAATCACTCAATTCAGCGCAGCTGGGGGAGATTATTGATATCACCGACTACCCTAGTGTGGTCGGCTCCCTCATGTACCTCGCTACTACCACTCCAGCGGACGTGGCCTTATCGGTCAACTTCCTAGCCCAGTTCTCCCAACAGCCTCACCGGAAACATCTCGAGGCTGCACTGTGCGTTGTCCACTACGCGTTGTCCACTACACGTGTAGGACTATGCTACCGTGCTCAACCCTCAATGGTGGTAGACGGATACACAGATGGTGACTGGGCGCAAGACACGGATGCTCGTAGCTGCACTGGTTACATCTTTCTCGTCGGCGGGAGTGTTGTCTCTGTGTTGCTCAAAGCTCCAGTGAGGCAGAGTACGTGGCTCTTGGTGCAAGTACGTGTGAGAGTGTGTGGTTGTCCCGTCTGTTGCAATAGTTGTGTGTTCCCATTCATTGCATCACTCTGCGCTGTGACAACCAAAGTGTAAAGGCAATCGCCGAACACGATGGCATGCATTATCCTCGCACAAAGCACATCAACATAGAGCATCACTTTGTACGTGAGTATGTTGCTGCTGGAGAAGATCAGGTTGTATGGGTCGACACTCGTTAGTAGCGTGCAGACTTCCTCACCAAAGCCCTCAGTAGTGGCATGTTCAAAGCAGTTGTGTATGCTGTTGTTCTACTGTGCCCTCGTGATGCCCTTGGTTGATGTGAGTCCCATATTCCTCAATCTTCTGACATGCTCCTTGTTCCATATGTGTGTGGGCTGTTCGTTTGCGGGTCATGGGGGAGTGTTGGTTATAGTTGTGACACACGCAAGTGCCCTCTTACCTTTACGCACACACACACACCTCATCACTACAGGTGATTGATCTCAACTGAGACTCCTTGGTGCAAGACTGTGATGCAACATGGGGCGCACAGTGGTGGTGACACTATTAAGTTGCCAAGTGGTGACCACAGGACCAACGTCACGACGAGCCTTAGATTAGTGATGACTTTACATGCCGAAATGGGGGATACACTTGTAGGAGTGAATGCTTGTGATGTGACAGGAGTTTTTACTCACATGCATGCTTTCATTGTAGTGAACCGGGTTGCTGATCCCTCGGGACCACACGTCTGGTTTACACCGGCGTGTGAGAAACCGCCTGGAGCTCGTTCGCTCCAGGGGCAGGTTCGATCCCTGGGTGGTGTCCGGGCCCCACGTCGAGTCCCTCGCATGGGTGGCCCAATCAACCGGTACTCACCAGTTCTCTTACTTGTTACTCGTCACTCTTTCACCTACTCTAAGTGAGCTTGCCCCCGATCCATGTTGTCATCCCGTTGCTTGCTTGCTTGGTAGCTTGCTTAGCAACGTAAGCTACCTATAGTGAGCACATGCTAGGTTGCAACTACACGTACAATGGAATATGTCGTCGGTGCGTATGTGTGGTCCTCTAGTACACGGTCGAGGCCTCACACCGTGGCATGCCACGTAACCGCTGTGAAGTACAACCTTCACAGATGCAGAAAATTCTACTAGTAGGGACCCGTTATGTTGTTGTCGCGATTTGTGGCCCTGCCTCCGGCAAGCGAGAAAAGCGGGTATCGGAGTCGGCCCGTAAGGAATGGGTAAAGTGTTGTGTCTTTTTTAACTTTGGACATAGTACGCACCAGTTAAAATGTGTGGGGAAAACGGAAGGGACCTGTCGAAAAGTGAGCATACTAGTCTTCTTCTCCCACGACCGAACGATGCGTATATAAAGATCTCAACCGTGGATAACCTGCGCAGAACTTTTGCAAATGGTGGGTAAAGAGGAATCCCCCCCCAATACATATATTATATGTATGTATGTATATGTAACGGGCCGAGTCTCCAGCTCCTGCTCTGAAGTCGTCGTCGGAGTTCGCAGAATGGCGTTCTCAGTCCGCGTCAGGGGTTTACCCCCTTCGCAAGACTGAGGGGCAATCGTCATCAACGACCCAGAGCAGGGAGACATGAATATTTCGAGTCTTCGGATGCCCATTTCCGTTTTTAACCAAACCCCTGGTTTTGGGACCCAAACCGGGAGTTTTTACCTCGAACTCGTGAGTTCGCACGAGTTATTCCGTTTGTTTTATGTCAAAGTTTGTCGTAAACGAACTTCGAGTTTCGTTTTGTCGTCCTGGCGCGAAATCGTCGCGTGCGAGGCACGCTGGCGATTTCGCGCCAGCAAATTAGACCTCACCCTCGCTCCCCCTATCCCTCGCCCTCTCTTGCTTGTTTGCAAGGGGGCGAGGGGGGGCGAGGGCACGAGGCCACAAGGCCTCGCCCTCGAGGCCCTCGTGGCCTCTCAGCCGCCGATCGGGCTGAGGCCGCGATCGGCGGCTGGTGGCTGGCCGGCCGCCGGCCGTCCAGCCGGCCGGCAGCAGGCTCGCCGGCGGCCAGCGAAGTGCTGGCCGCCGGCCAGCCCTCGCTAACGCGAGGGGTGGTGCGCAACTACCCCTCGCTTCAGCGAGGTGGGAGGGCCGAACCGGCCCTCCCGCTACATTCCTCCCCACTTATTATGAACCGTCCCGGTTCATGAACAACAAGTAGGATTATCAGTCAGTGAGTCATCAACATTGTGAAAGAACATCAATAATTTCTATCACCAGCTAAACATGAACACGTGCATGATACTTAGACCTAAGCTGCAACTTGTAGGTCAGCACGGCTAGCGGCCTCCCCCCTTTAGGCTGGAGCGTCCGCGCGACAACCATGTTGGGCGTCCCCAACCTCCTATGGTCGTTGTCCATGAATGCTGCCCTGTGGGAATGTTGTTCACTTTTCCGCGTTCAGGTGGTACCTCCTGCCACGCGTCGATCCGTGCGAGCTGCAAGCTCGCTCCAATACTCGTTGACCACCCCTGTGGGCAACCGAGATTCGGGCTCCCATGAATTATGTTCAGGTCTACAACCGGCCCAATGAACGAGGTACTCCCTGACAACGCGCGACCGAAGAGTACGCTCTCGGTGCTGGAGTAGGCGAAGGATCTCATTTTGGCCGTCGGCAGCCAGGGTTGCTGGCGGTGGCTGAACGGTTCCTTCTGCCGTGTATGGAGCCAACATGCTCACATGGAAAACGTCATGTATCTTCCTACTCGGCGGAAGTAGCAATCGGTATGCCACTGGCCCGATGCGTGCCACAATGGGAAACGGCCCAATCCACTTCGATCGAAGTTTTCTTGCCCCTGGCGACTTCAACCGAAGGTTTTTAGTGCTGAGCAGCACTTTGTCACCGATGTCAAACGACACCTCCCGGCGACCTTTGTCGGCATATGCCTTTTATCGCTGCTGAGCTGCTTGAAGGTGACCCTTTGCCTCCTATAACAAGGAGTCGATGCGCTCGGCAAAGGCTTGAGCGGAAGGAACCTGCCCTCCTGTACTCCCACTCTTCACCAATGAAGAGGGTACCACTGGATGCCGACCACTGTTCAACACGAATGGTGTGAACTGTGTGGACTCGTTCACCGAGTTGTTCATCGCAAACTCTGCCGGTGCTAGGAATTCATCCCAATCATGCATGGCAGGGTCCACGTACATGCGGAGCATCTGCTCTAGAGTGCGATTCATGCGCTCTATTTGTCCGTCAGTTTGAGGGTGAAATACTGTCGACATTTACGACTCACTGCCGAAGTACTCGTGCATCTTTTGCCAGAACTTACTGGCAAATTTTTTATCTCGATCAGAGATAATGCGCAACGGCAAGCCGTGGTACTTTACGACACCCCCAAAGAAGAGACGAGCGGTCTCCTCTACGTTCACGTCAGTGGTTGTAGGAATGAAGTGTGTCATCTTCATCAAAAGATCCACAACCACTAGTATTGCATCATGGCCACGGGCCGTGTCCGGAAGACCAGTAATGAAGTCCATGCTGACGCACTCCCATGGAGTCCCAGGAATGGGAAGCCGCTGGAGGAGTCCAGCAGGCTTCTTCTTACTAGCCTTATTCCAAAGACATGGGTCGCATGTCATGCAATACATACGGACATCGACACTCCACCCTGGCCACCAATAGTGGTCTGAGAGTGCCTGTCCGGTCTTTCGGGGTCTCAAGTGACCTGCGACCGGCGGGTCGTGGAATTGGGAGATAACCTTTGCTCGAAGGTCTCCCGAGTTTGGCACAACAACTTGTTCTCCGTGCCAGAAGATTCCTGCGGCCTCCACCAAGCCGTACTTGTCCAGATTTCGAGAGTCTTGAAACCAAGAATCCACATAGTATCCCATCCGGATCCTGTTTACAAAACCGTTGTAATGGATAATCTCTCGTGGTGGTTGCCGCAGAGGTGCAGGGGGATCTGGTGGTTGTACGNAGAATCGACTCAGGTATTCGCTCCAACGCGCCTGTCGTCTTGACAGGTTCGGTTGCGTTTGGAAAAACACCAATGGATTATGGTCGGTCACAACCGTCACACCCCCTTCAGCACCCTCGAGGTAGCAATGCCACATCTTGAAAGCGTGTACTACCGCAAGGAGCTCTTGATCCCCAGTCGTATATCGCGTTTCCGCAGGTATGAGCTTCCGGCTCTCATACGCAACTGGGTGACCGTTCTGCATGAGGACGGCTCCAAGTCCAACTACGGATGCATCACATCGAACCTCCCACGGTTGCGATGGATCCGGAAGAGCTAGGACGGGCGCCGTGGAGAGAAGCTCTTTGACTTTGAGAAAAGCGTTCTCGCAATCAGGTGTCCATTCCCAACGCACGTCTTTTCGCGTGAGCCTGGTTAGCTGTGCTACCAGGGTCGAATACCCTTGCATAAACCGTCGAAAGTAGTTTGCAAGGCCGAGGAAAGACCGAATCTGCCCAACATTTTCGGGGCGTGGCCAGTCCACATCGGCTTGGACTTTTCGTGGTTCGACGCGGATGCCGTCCTTGCCGACGATGTGTCCAAGGTACTCGAGCTCATCTTGTGCAAACTTGCACTTGCTCACTTTCTCATAGAACTTCTGTTCCCGAAGGATTGCGAGAACTTCGCGCAGATGTTCTATGTGCTCTTCCATTGATTTGGAGAAAACCAGGATGTCATCGAGGTAAACCAAGACGAACTGTCCAAGTCGCTTGGCGAACGTTCGGTTCATTTCTCCTCGGAAAGTTGCCGGGGTATTTGTAAGCCCGAAGCATAACACTCGGAACTGATAGTGTCCCATGTGCGTTCGAAATGTGGTTTTCGGCACATCATCTTCCGTGATGCGGATTTGATGGTACCCTTGAGACAAATCCAAGGACGAAAATACTTTTGCGCCTTGGAGTTGGTCAAAAAAGTCCTCAATCCGCGATAAGGGGAATCGATTTTTCACCGTCAGCTTGTTCAACACCCGGTAATCCACGCACATGCGTAAACCACCGTCCTTTTTGTTCACAAAGAGGATCGGCGCACCGTACGGCGAGCTACTTGGCTCGATCAATCCTTTTGCAAGGTATTCTTTGATTTGGCGTTTGGGCTCTCGCCTTTATGCTGGACTAAGGCAATACATGGGTCTGAACGGAGGAGTCGCCTTCGGTTGCAGCGGAATCGTGTAGCCCATGTGTCTTTCTGGTGGAAGCCCAGCCGGTGGGTCTTGGAATACATCCGAGAACTCCGCCAATAGAGATCTGATCTCTTGTGGCGTGTCTTCCGTCACGTCGTCCTCCACTTTCCGCAACTAAGCCAAGAAGTATCGACAACCTTGTCGAATACGTCTCTTGACCTGCATTGCAGACAAGCTGGCATGGACTTTGAGTCGGGTCGGTGATAATTCTGTACTCGGAATCAACGTAAAGCAGCGTTGTCCTTTTCGGAGGATCAAACGCTTTGATTCAAAGCACATTAGAGCCTTGTTGTCACGGAGCCAGGGATCGCCTAGCACCACGTCAAACAAGTCAAGAAGGTTGAGTACTTTCAACGTGACACTCTGTGTGTACCCTTGAATACAAATTTTCACTTTACAAGTACCGATCACGGGTACCGTACGGTTGTCACCGACAACAACTGTGAAATTCGATGGGTCGTACTTCAGGCCAACCTGTCGGGTAAAGCCAAGGCTAACAAAAGAGTCGTCCCCTCCAGTGTCAGCAAGTACGTCCACGGGAGCACCCGCTAGGTGTCCTTTGAACTGCATCGTTATGTTGCCTCCACTCTTATGAGTGAACAGACTCGATGACGGTACGCCGAGTTTGTGATAAACACGGAATCTGTACGACGGGCGTCGCAACTCCCATGATTCACCCACTCGAGTCCACATCTTGTGGGCACGTGTGAATTCGGCTACCACCTTCCAGTCTTTAAATTTGTCTGGGTCAAAATCGTCGACTAAAGGTACTGCGAACGTGATTGAACTCATTGCTTTGAGGGTGTTTGCTTCAATCACTGTGTTACACAACTCTTGCACAATGATTGGTGTCGCCACCACTAAGCAGGTTCGGTCATGCATCTCGTCTGGTGATGCAAGATTTAGTGGGCAATGTCGATCAGCAAGTGCGGAATGAGGTTCAATGAGAGGGGAGAAAACAACAGAGAAATTTGAACTCGTCAAAAACTCAAATTGATTCACATCCTCGTCTGAAAACATGAACTCACACTCGTGATCCAGTTTTACCCCTTAGTGGTCCCCACTGACGTCACTCAGGGGTGGGGAAAACCTGCCCCACGGCCCTGTCCGTTACCACGGCCGGGCCCATTGACGCGACCACGACCCTGTCCACGGCCTTGTCCGTGGCCTCCTGCTCCACCATCCCCACGAGGTGCCGCTGCTGCAGCTAGCACCGCGGCCTCTTGTCCACCACCAGTAGCCTCAGGGCACAGAGCCCTAAAGTGGCCCGGCTGCATGCAGTTGTGGCAGAGCCCTTCGCAAAAGGCTGCGTTGCGACGCTCACGAACCGCCTACAGCTCGTCATTCTCGCGGCTGCGCTTGTTGTTGGGACCCTTGTGTCCACCAGCCTTCTTGGCTGGAGGGTTTGTAGGCTGCTTGCCCTTGGCCCCGCCTCGCTGTCCGGCTGACCCACCAGCCCCAACAGCGTCCACGCGCATGTCGCGCCCCTGATGTGCACGCGCGTTCCGTAGTGCATCAGAGTAGTGTTTCGGGTTCGCCGAATACACTTCGCTCATGTAGTCGCGCAACGCCCTCCAGCTTGTCCAAGCTTGGCCAGTGGCTGTTGTGGTGGTCTTGTCCTTCAGCTTCTCGCTGGTGAGACCATCACACAAGTACTCCAGCAGCATGCACTCCGGGTACTTGAACATCTGGGTTCCATCGTCCTCGGTGAAGCTTTCGGCTTCCTCCACGAGTGCGCTGAACTCGCTCAAGTAGGATTCGAGCGAGCTGCCCAGCTGCCTGAGGTCCTTGATCTTGTGGAAGGCCCGCTGCACCTCCTCACGTTGGGTACACTTCTTGCGCATGATCGCACAGAAAGCCTCCCACGGCATGGGCTGCCACTCGAGGTGCGGCTGCTGCGCAGTCCACTCCTTGACCACGTACTTGAAGAGTTTGTCTTCAAGCTACGTCGTGGCAAGGTCACCCCACTGACTGAGTGGAGCCTTGTGGACACGTAGGACGTGCTCCATGCGGTTCAGCCAGTCGGTCAGCTTCACGCCCTTCCGGAAGATCTCCACACTGTGGAGGAATGACGTGTTCATGACCGACCCCAAAGTCGTCGAGGTAGGCAAGTCGTCGCTGCCGCCGGCAGTGGCCTCCGCAACTGCGGCACGCTGCACTTGCTGTTGCATCCGCACCTGGGTCACGCTCTGCAATGCCTTGTCGAGGTCGTTACATCAGCGGCTTGCCTCATGGGCGGCGAGGCGTTGCAACTGGCGATCACGGTCAAGGTCTGTGATGCTCTGCCCAACGTGGGCCAACAGGTTGGCGAATGCGAACTTGAGCTCTGATGTCATCAAAGCATCGGCGATAGCCTCCAGGGCCTCGCGTTGTCCGTGCACCCTTACCCACTGCAAGAGGGTACGGTTCGCGTACACGCCTCCAAGGAGTCCCACCTTTCGGAGGAGGCTGTTGTTGGCGACGACGCTCGAGTGGGCGCTGCCTTGCCCCATTGCGACCGCATCGTAGGAAGGAGGGTCCGGCCCCATTCCTCCGAGTGGTGCCGCATCTCTACCACAGGTGGTGATCTTGAGGCGGCCTGCGGCCTCGGCAGCGAACTCCGCGAGCCTATGACGGTCATCCCGAATTGCCTTCGCAACGACGTCGTCCGGCTCGTTCTCGCAGGAACTTCCCGTGTGGCTGCTTTCAACGCCCTTGCTGCTCTCGGCAGTCTCGCTGCAGTCGGCAGCTTCAGGCGATGCGGCAGGCGTCTTGCCCTTCTCGAGCAATCGGCTCAAGTTCGTCGCACGACGATGGCGATGGTCGCGATCCTCCTCGCCTTCGCCATCGTCGACGTCGTGCTCTTCGTCGGGGTATCCCCCAGGGAGATCCTCCTCCATGGCATCGTCCGTCGCGTGGGGGTCGCCCACGTGCACGTGGATGTGCTCGTCAAGCACCCTTTTCGCCTCCGCACGTTGCTCGATATCGTCGAGGTTGGCGTCGGTTGCCTTCGGCGGTAGGGTTGCCCTTGGCAGTACGGTTGCCTTTGGGTTGGCAACCGTGCTCGCGGCGGCGGCTCCCAAAACTTGGAGTCCGCCGAGAGCTCGTGGTGAGGCCGTCACCACCTTGCCCTTGTTAGTCCTAGACGGTCCGGCACTTGCCATCCCGTCACTCGTGCAACTAGCACGTGAAGGTTGTTGTGAGGATCACCCCACAACGAGGAGGAATCGCCTCCTAAGACGTTGCTCTCACGATCGGTGAGGCAATTTCAATTTATATTTCTATTTTCCTAGGCCGCCACGTCGGCACAAGGTCGTGGATTTTAGAACTAGACTTCCTAAGCCGTGACTCACGGCGATTGGCAAGCACTAGTACCTAGGAAAACAGAAAATTACAATACAAGGAGTTGACAAAAAGTGTGAGTACCGCTCACAAAGCTAGGACAAACAATAGNGTACGGTTGCCTTTGGGTTGGCAACCGTGCTCGCGGCGGCGGCTCCCAAAACTTGGAGTCCGCCGAGAGCTCGTGGTGAGGCCGTCACCACCTTGCCCTTGTTAGTCCTAGACGGTCCGGCACTTGCCATCCCGTCACTTGTGCAACTCGCGTGAAGGTTGTTGTGGGGATCACCCCACAACGAGGAGAAATCGCCTCCTAAGACATTGCTCTCACGATCAGTAAGGCAATTTCAATTTATATTTCTACTTTCCTAGGCCGCCACGTCGGCACAAGGTCGTGGATTTTAGAACTAGACTTCCTAAGCCGTGACTCACGGCAATTGGCAAGCACTAGTACCTAGGAAAACAGAAAATTACAATACAAGGAGTTGACAAAAAGTGTGAGTACCGCTCACAAAGCTAGGACAAACAATAGGAGAGGAATTACACAATTCCTAGCAATTCTTCCAATCCTTCTTCTAGCTTCTTATCTTCTTCCTGTGTTCTTGTCTTCCTTGGCCTCCTCTTGAGTCTTCTTTGCGCGTCTTGCGCCCTTTGGCGGCGTCCTCCTTGAGCCGGCGGCGTTGGGGGAGCCGCCAAAAGTCCCTAAGTTGTCACCCTCCTTCTTTTTAGGGTTCTCTCAGGTCGTGAGGAGTCCCTAAGCTTGGGGAGGGACGCTGTCCCAATTTTTGGATGAAGAAGGTTTGAAGGAGCCTTAAAAATGAGGAGGATTTTGTGGTTTTAGAGGTGGGAACTCCCCAACCCGCCCCACAAAAATCCTCCTAGCCCCCTGGAAGTGTGGAGAGGCTGAAAAAAAGTGTCTCCACGAAGTAAAGCATTTTTCAAGCTCTCTAATGCAATTTTCGGCGCTTCAATCCGTGAAGTGTGGATGCCGTAGTCCGTTCTGACGTTTTTGCTGCTGCTTGTAGCTGCCGGCGGCGTTTTATCTATGTCGTAGCCGCCGTTTCCGTCGAACCCTTGGTCACGAGGGTCGTCTAGCTCTGATACCACTGTAACGGGCCGAGTCTCCAGCTCCTGCTCTGAAGTCGTCGTCGGAGTTCGCAGAATGGCGTTCTCAGTCCGCGTCAAGGGTGTACCCCCTTCGCAAGACTGAGGGGCAATCGTCATCAACGACCCAGAGCAGGGAGACTCGAATATTTCGAGTCTCCGGAGGCCCATTTGCGTTTTTAACCAAACCCCTCGTTTTGGGACCCAAATCGGGGGTTTTTACCTCGAACTCGTGTGTTCGCACAAGTTATTCCGTTTGTTTTATGTCGAAGTTCGTCGTAAACGAACTTCGAGTTTCGTTTTGTCGTCCTGGCGCGAAATCGTCGCGTGCGAGGCACGCTGGCGATTTCGCGCCAGCAAATTAGACCTCACCCTCGCTCCCCCTATCCCTCGCCCTCTCTTGCTTGTTTGCAAGGGGGGCGAGGGGGGGCGAGGGCACGAGGCCACGAGGCCTCGCCCTCGAGGCCCTCGTGGCCTCTCAGCCGCTGATCGGGCCTGGTGGCTGGCCGGCCGGTGGCCGGCCAGTCACTTGGCCGACCGCCGGCCGTCCAGCCGGCCGGCAGCAGGCTGGCCGGCGGCCAGCGAAGTGCTGGCCGCCGGCCAGCCCTCGCTGACGCGAGGGGTGGTGCGCAATCACCCCTCGCTTCAGCAAGGTGGGAGGGCCGAACCGGCCCTCCCGCTACAGTATAAAAATGTTTGATGATTTCGACACTTATCATGGAAGTAAAGTTACAGCTATTTTTTCAAATTTCTAAAATGTCCCAAATTATATATGGTGTTCTGCCTGGCAACTTCTGCCTATTCACCATCTATGCTTGGTTCGGCGTAACAGTCTACAACGGATAACGATTCTGCGTCAGACTTTATAACATACCCCGTTCATGTACGACATACCCCATGGGCCGTCAGTGTGTTCTAGGGGGTTTCCCGACAGAATGGGTGGATGGTGAAGATGAAACGTCATATGGGGTATACGGAGATTAAATGTTTTGAGTCGGGGTTAATGAAGATCCACTTTTTTAAGGCAGGGAGAATGGTGGACATTTTGAAATCCGGGAGTGACGCCAGCTCATCCGAAAGGCGGGGTAGTAAAGGTTTGTACTGCGCTGAAATGTGCGCCAGCAGCGTGGACGAGGTCGTAAGGCTGTCACGAGAGGAAGGTGACGGATGGATGATGTCGTCACATGTGTTGTGAACTGGTTTGGGAACAGAGCCTCGCTGTTGCAGCAGCGTTATCGTCGTCGTCGCCGTGCTCCGGAGCGACCATGTCAGGTGATACCCTCAGTCTACTTTCCACTCGCGGATAAGTTGTCGCATGGTTCAGCACTGCTTCCTTCGTTCAAACGAAGTCAATACCGCCTTCCAAACCTCAACACGAATTGCGCATGTCTCTCCGATCCAGCTGGATGCCGCCTTAGCAGCGTTCCGACAACCATGTGATCACTCGTGCCAGGTTGATTCCGAGGTCGGTTCGTTCTTTTACGTTGTCAGGGTGGAGGGGGTCTGGACAGGGGAGCTACCCACAACCCCGAGGAAGAGTGGGCCGACCGCGCCCGTCGCAGCCGTGTTGCACGCTTGACAACTCTGGGTGCTCCCGTGAATTGTTAGAATGCGTCATCAACGAAGCATATAAACAGAAGCAAAAGCTGCCGGACAATTTCAGGTCCCTGTTTGCTGACGTAAATCTTCTGGTTAGATTTTCAGTTGACCATATCAAGATGCCCCGTGTTCAGAAACTGAACTCGCCAAACCCGGTGTTGCTAAATGTTTGGGCATGAGTCGCCCCGCTTTTCATTTTTTGATGCCCAAAAGCCCCATCTCAACTTTTTTTGATCACAAGAAACCTCGTGATAGCCAGCGAGGAACATTATCACATAATGATATAACTCGTAACATCACAATACACCCAATTTCCTTATTAAGTCGTTCATGATATTTTTAGAATTATTTTTATTTCTCAGAATGCAACCTAGGTAACAGGTTGAAGAGCTTCTTATCGCCACGTGTCATTTCAAATTGCTCACGTGCGTGTTTGGGGACAACCCCGATCCTTGTTTGAAATACAACATCGTTTGTCGCTATCGCAAAACGTTGGCACCTTATCTCTCGATTGGAAAACAAGGGCGATCAAATCTTTTCCAGGTAGTCAGGGCTTCATCCTTCCCTAGCATGCAGAGCTCTGGCAGGCTCACAAGGGTGTCCAGGGAAAACTATTGGAGAAGCTTGGTTTGAGGCGCTTCCAGATGCTAAGTGCTGCAAGGTTGTGACATGAAAGATGAGTCTTGCTAAGATACTAAGATGTGTCAAGGCCGCCACCTTTTATACTTGCGGCCTTGGCAAGTTGTTTGCCTTGCTTGCTTGAAGAAGCTTCCTTAGATGCATGGTGAAATTTCACCGCAATCGTGGTTATTTAATCATGGAGCTTCTCACGGATTGGTGAAAGCAATAGATATTTGTAGCCACAATACATGCAATCTGGCTATCAACGTAGCTTATCTAGGTGGCAAGCACAAAAGCACGTCGAGTTGTGGCCATAGGATGCTTATGCAGACGGTCCCCACCAGAAGCTCTCACGCCGTTTCATGCCAAAAGCTCAGTCAGGTCTGACTCCACGTGACCACAACGCTTTGTCATGCTACACAGCTGCTGGTCCCTGCCTTCCAGGATGCATGAAAAATAGCTTGCATATGCAAAACACATACTAGAGGCATGCGCAGTAGTCTGCGCATGCCGCACACTAGTTTACAATCCATGCCCTTTAGGCCTGGTTGCCAGAATTGGACTAGCGTGTATAGTGGAAAACAATCCATGGCTCTGCTCCTGGATTCTTACACTAAGTATGTTTAGCTGATTACAAAACTTACAATGCCATATTGAGGCATGAAACCAGCGCAATCATCTCACCCATTCAAACTCCCTATCGAGGGGTGTAATGGTAAAGAGCTTAGATCAAGCTGGAGAATTGCTAAAAAATTCCTTGGGAGTCTCCCAAAAATTCTCCTTGAGGAACTTGAGTCGGGAATCTTCTTCGGTGATGAGCAGATCAAGAAAATTCTCGAAGTGTGCTGCTGTGTTGAAGGGAAGTTTTTTTCCTCATTATTGAGTTCTCCGTTGTTTGGGGACTGTGAAGGGCTTGTTTCCAGTTCTATCCCACTTGATTCAAGAAAATCCAGAAAATTGGAGATAGAATGGTCAAGCTCAGGCCACTCCATAAAATTTGAAGTTGCTTTTTTTGAAGGCAATAGTTCTGGTGGATTTCTTGGTTGACGACTTGCATGTCTACAAAGCCCCTCCTGGGCTCTCCTCTCCTAACACTACTCCTTGAGGCTAGTGGACACCTCTCTAGAGTGTAGAAAGAATGTTTCTAACCTCATAACCGTTTCTTGTACCGTTGGAGTTGTATAAACAGTGACTTGATGGTCGGGGAGGCTTGCCTGGCCGTTTTCACCCTCGCTAAGCCAATGTTTTGTAGTAACAGTCATTAGTTGATACTAGCTTGACCCGATTTTCTCCTTCCAGTCTGCGCGTTTGTGTCTTGGTGAGTCGTTTCATGCTCAAATTGTCCGGGAATACGGTTGTTCTGGGGGCAGCGAATTGCATCCATTCCGAGGTACCGTGTGGACATCACACATCCATGTGCTGAGTTCTTCTGCCATGCATTTGAGGACACACTTTGCGCAAGCCAAGGTGGTTGCGAAGGAATCTTTGTTGCCCATTGCATTTGTTTCTTGATCTTGTGTTATGCTTTTTCATTTTTTGTCAGCCAAGGGTTGTGGAAGCCAGTTAGGACCCTCGGCCATGGCGCGGGATGGAGCAAGTGCAACCAGAACCTTGCCATGGCTGGCAAGATCCCTCGCTTGCTTGCAAGCTATCGCGGCTGCAGGCAAGGCTGTTGTGCTCGCTACTTGTGCAACACTGCCCCTTTTCGCGCTAGTTGCTGTGCTTGTTATCCCTCGCTTTGCTCGGAACGCATTCTGCGACCGGAACTTGGCAATCATTTTTTGTTTTCTTGTAATTGCACGAGCTTGCGAGCAAGGAGCTACGTCGTCCAGCCGCTTATCCTTTTCCTTTTGGCAAAATTTCTCCGCGGAGTGTGGAAGGTACTCTTTGTGCTATGGTAGATAGCGAGACGCATTTAGGTCTGCTTCTTTAGCAAACATATTTTAGCACTGATTGCTAAAAGCTGCTTGGGATCTCCCAAAACATGTTCTTTAGGCTTTACTTAATTCTCACTATTGCCCTTTTCAGCTGAGTGGTGATCTTCTCATCCACTTGCACCATAAAACAGGTCATATCGCTTTTTATGCTGAACGAGGTGCCGATGGCGTGTCGTTTGATCTTCGACTTCCATTTACCATTTTGGTTCCGTTCTTCAATGCGTACTACAAGAATGCAAATGTGGTAAGTCCACACTGCTACAAGTAGCACTAGTAAACATCCTTGGGAAGGCTCTTTGTAAAAACATCTCTAACTTGCTTCATTCCCGACACATGCACGAGTTGAATAGTACTGTCTTCCACTTTTGAGCGGATCTCGTGCCTGCGTATGTCGATGTGCTTGGTCTTACCCTGAAACTTGGTTGAATTTGCCAGGTGAATTGCATATGATTTGTCCACAACAATCACTGTTGGCTTCTCCTGCTGGAAGGGAATGTCCTCGAGGAGGTAGCGCACGCACGTGACCTCCTGTGCTGCCGATGTAGTAGCCACATACTCAGCTTCTGCAGAGCTGAGTATGATAAAATTTTGTCTCTTCCTTGTCCATGATGCGCCTCCACCAGCAAGCAGGCACACAAATCCTCTTGTGTTGTGTTGGTCCTCCTTGGTTCTAGCAAAATCTGCGTGGACATAACATTGCACCTCCATATCACTTGCATAGCCAAAAGTCAAGCTAGCATCGCTTGTGGTTGTAAGTTATCCAAGGCCCAACCAACATCCTTGCATGCTACTTGTGAGAATGTCTCTTTACAACGTACAAGGTTGTTGACTGCAAACTGTAGATCTAGCCGTGTATAGCTCGAAGCATACATCAATGAGCTGAATGTGTTGCAATAGTCTGTCTTGCTCCTCCCCCTTAGTCCTTGATGCTTCAAGTGCTGCCGAGTGAGAGGAGTCGGCACATGTCGATCGGGTACATCAAAATGCTCGTACACCTTTGTTCTATAGGTTTGTTGGCTCAATTCAAACGTCCAAGCCATGCGATCACGCTTGATATTCATGCCAAGGTAGAACACGAAGCTTGGCATAAGTATCCCGTTGTCCTCCTTTTCCATGGCTATTGCCATGACTTTTATGAAAGTTGCTGATCAACTGATGATCAAGATGTCATCAACGTAGACCAAAAAGCAAGAGTCTGGTTTCTCTTGTGGTACTAGCCTATGTAGAATAAGAAAATTTTTATAGGCTAGTGGATGGAAGTGGAGTGTATCCTCAAGTCCCTGGAGCTTGTGATACCATGAAATTGGATTATGTTTTAGGCTGTACAAACTCTTGACTAGTTTGCACACTCGTCCTCTCCCATCATGATAACCCTTTGGCTACTTCATGAACGCGGTCGTGTCCATCTTCCTGTGTAGAAAAGTATTCTTTACGCCAAGCTACTACACTTCATAGTTGAAATCTAGTGCAAAAACCACCATGATGCAAGTTGAGGTGTAGCGGCTCATGGGGGCATAAGTCTCAAAAAATCTTTTCCCTCAAATTATAAGAAACCCTTTGCTACTAAATAGGCTTGAAACGTTTCGATATTGCCATCAACTTTTGTGTTGATGATGAAGATCCACATGTCTCCAACAGGTCGTGAGCCTAAAGGTAGTTCCACGAGCTCCCATGTGCCTTGCTTCATGAGGCTCTCATACTCTACATCCACTACTACTTTCCGCTCAACTGCATGCTCTCCACTAAGAACTTCCTTTCGACTCGTAGTGGCAATTATTTTGTTGATGTCAAGAGGGTAGTGAGGTGGGTAGTTCTAGTCAGCAATAATGTCTGTGTTCTCTTTGTACACCAAACATGCTATAATGGTCATGATGTGTCCTTCCTCGTCCTCTGGTCTTCATTGCTCCAACGTTTGTTGTAGGAGGCGTGTGAAACGCCTTTTGTGGACTCCGCGTGAAGGATGATGCTGCCGCGTCGCCTGCTTACCATCCTTCACAAGGACCACCTTGGATTTCCCATTGCGTACTTCAACCGGCTCGTGATCTCAGGGGAAGCCTACCAGGTGGTCTCCATGGAGGTGCACACGCGTTCCCACCGCCTCCTTAGATGCCTCATCAGGATGTGCAAGGATGAGTAAATCCGCATTTGAATCCGATTCTTTTGCTAACACATTATAGGAGTCGTAGAAGGGATGGAGGAGATATGTAGTTGTGTTCTGCTCTTCCTCCCATGCTTGGCGCATAGGGTTCTTGAAAAATATTGCGTTGCGCATGACAACAATCCTTAACGAGTCTTATTTGTAGTATTCCCAAGCCTTATTGTTAGGGATTTTCCCAAGAAAAACTCCCCACGATGCATTGTCTGCCAGCTTCTTGCGGCACTCCTTTGACACATGGAAAAGTGCCATGCGGCCAAAGGTTTGAAGCATGGTGACAACACACTTGTCATTATGCCATTTCTAAATTCCCATCATTTGAGGTAGCAGCACATGTGGTACGCGATTCTACACCCCAACTGCTTTCTTCAACGCATAAGGCCACCAGTTATCGCTGAGATGAGCACGAAAAAGCATAGCCTTCAAAACATTTTGCAATGTACGGTTGGCTCTTAGAGCCACACCGTTCTGCTCTGGTGTATAGGCTGCAGAAAACCATTGCACAGACCCATGTCCTTTAGACATGACATGAATTACTGGCTCGTATACTCTCCAACATTATCTAAACGTAGGACTTTTAACTTTTTATTGCTTTGCCCCTTTGCCATTGCCAGCCAGTTGAAGAAGTAGGTGGGAGCTTCAACGTAAGTGCGTAGAGAATAGCTGCACACAAAACGTGTCGCATTGTCGACATACGGAAGAAAGTATTGGTGTCTTCCAAAGATGGTAGGTATTGATTGTGGTCCACATATGCTTGTGTGGACTAGCTTCATTTTCTTGCTAGCGTCACAATTTGTGGCAGGAGAGAACATCTGTCGTGAAAGCTTTGTACGCACGTAGTCCTTGCATTATTGTGTTATTTCCTTGCTCCCATCATCCTTGATGTCAAGGCTGTTGACTTGCTCCGTCTTGTGCATATACTACACAAGTTGATTGTTTATGTGGCCATATTGTTTAAGCCACATAGCATGATCTACACCATAGCCTTGGTGGAGATATGTTTGTGCAAATGGCGATTGGATTTCATCAGATGCTGGAGCTCTAAAATCAAACTCGATCATGCCGTGTAATAGGATACACCTTACGCAAAGGTCTCCCCTTCAGGGCTCTTCATGGCAACATGCTTTACGTGATGGATTGAGGGTGAGTGTGCACCCTAGAGGGTCCCTAGCAGTGGCTGTCTCACACCACCAACTCCTTTTAGAGAGACTGAAACTATGGAGGCAACTGGTTCCAAGGATGGCAGAAAATTGGTCAGAGAGTGAGGCAATTGTTTTGGCCTCAATCGACTGGGACTAAACTCTAAAATCAAGGCTCACAAGTAGTGGAATTTTACAGCCGCTAATATAAGCTTTCGAGAACACCAAAGCATGCGAGATTTGAAGTTTCCTAATGGATTCTATGGCTTCTATAGTGTCTACTGGTAGGTTGTCCTTTTTCTCACCTAAGAAGGCACCCCTTCCCTTCTTTAAATGCTTCTGCCCCTTCCTAGATTTCTCAGCTTGCTTCTAGTAGGAGGGAAGATGTCTAGAAGACTAAGACATCTCTAGATGCCTTATACGACAAGTCACCCCTTCTAGAAGGTGTTCCACCTTCCGGGAACCTCACCTGGCCTTCTACAGACTTAAAGAGGAACCCTAGAGGTTGAGCTAGCTTCTTGGCATTATTTTTCTACTTCCCTTGAGGCAGGGTATAATATCATCTCGTGGGAATTGAACCCGGGCCCCTACCTTTAGAGGTGGACACCATTAACCACTAAGCCATTAAGGCTTGTATTTTTTATGTTCCTTTTTGGAGTCACTCCTACCATGGTGAGGAGCATCACTCCAACACTACGTTGTTGAGGATGCCGCATGTGATTGTTGTAACGTTTGCGTGTGAGATGCTTGAGCGGCATGTGTCAATTGTTCTTGTTGACGGAAGAGCTTTTGAGCTTCCATTTGTTCCCTGAACGCCTTCCTCTCATGCTCCATAAGTAGATGAGCTACGACTTCTTCTTGTGTCATGCGTTGTGCCATATCTGCCAAGCGTTACCTTATTGCTGCTTGCCATTGTGCGTGGTCTACGACATGGCGTCCTTGACCCTGACCCATTTGCAAACCATGCAAACCAGAGTTCTCATGAAGAACGCAAAAACGTGCCCTTTGATCCTCCACCTCCATAATGCTCATGGTCTCTTCATGCTTATGTCTTGTGTTGGCCAAATGTCAGGAAGGGCCGGTCGTGTTGTAGGCTTAAGAGAAGGCGCACGACGCTCCTCCTTGAGCTTGTACAAGGATGGTGAAGAACTCCTTCACCAATGAACTTTGCTACTGTTGGTGCTAGACTAGCTAAATACAGAGCGTAGGGCGTTGGGACCATGTTTGGGTATGGAGGTGTGTAGCAAGGACTAGGTTCCTTGCTTGTATATGATCTCTTCTCGTGTAGCAAGCTAGTAGATAGATGAGTAGATGAACTGGAAACTGAATGTGAAAGCGGGAGAAATCTTGATTGATGCGAAATTAGAAGTATGGTACATGAAAACTAGAGGCTAACGAAGGCTTCATATAAGCTTTACCACTGCTCTTGGCCCACACAAGGGGTAACGCCTTACTAGGCTCTTAAGCCCATTGATGCAAGGGGTATTGGTCCAACACTGTCTTCCAGGTGGACACGCCTACAAGTAGTCAAGGCTTCCTCCTTTGTAGGCTCATACAGATTTTCTTGGCTGATAGGAATGACGAGGGCAAGCTCTAAGAGAACCTTAGTCTAAGGCGCTTCTAGATGCTTAGTGTTGCAAGGTTGTGACATGAAAGATGAGTCCTGCTAAGATACTAAGATGTGCTAGAGACGCATCCTTTTATACTTGTAGGCCTGGCAAGTTGACTTCCCTGCTAGCTTGAATAGGCTTTCTTAGATGCACGGTGAAGTTTCACCGCAATTATGGTTCTTTAGTCCTCAAGCTTCTCACGGATTGGTGAGAGCTGTAGATCTCCGTAGCCGTAATACTCGCATGTTGGCTTGCCACACAACTTGTCTAGGTGGCCAGCAGAGAAGAACTTTGAGCCGTGGTCATGTGCTTCTTGTGCAGATTGTCCCCATTAGAAGCTCTCACATTGCCTCATGCCAGGAGCCCAGTTAAGTCTGACACCACTTGATCGCAACGCTTTATCGTGTTGCATATCAGCTCATCCTTGCCTTTGAGGATGCATGCAAAATAGCTTGTGTATGCAAAACACACATTAGAGGCATGTGCAGTAGCCTGCGCATGCCGCACATTATTTTACAATCCAAGCCGTTTTGGCGTGGTTGCTCGAATTGTACTTGCCTATACAATAAAAAGTTGTCCATGGCTTTGCTTTAACAAGCCAGCAAGAAAATTCTCACTCCGCGTAACTTTATCCGATTTCAAGAGTTACAATGTCATATCGAAGCATGAAATCTATGCATTCATTGCACCCATTGAAAAGAACAAGATTATGTTTTGGGCATCGACTCGTTGAGACATCGGTCTAGAACCCCTAAAACCCAAGAACTTATATTTAAACGCTAGTTTAGTGAAACAATGGGCTCGCATGATTCATCCTTGAAGGAGTTGGAGTGAAAGAGTATTCATATTTTTAGTGAAAGGACATGTACTTATAATCACAACGGCCATTTCATTCTTTTTGTTTCAAAAGATTGTTATGACTCATGTTCTTTGTCACTATTGATCTTCGTTATCATGTAGGAAGCAGATAAATAACTTCCATTAGAATCTAAATAAGGAAAGAAAAGGTCAATGAAAAAGTGAATGATGTATGGTCGAAGTAGATACTGATGTTGCAACGGTTGATTGAAAATGAAAACTCGCATTCATTTTAATTCTTCTTAGATTAATGGTGTAGGTTAAGGGGCTCTTGTGCAATTTTTTCTCAAGATAAATGAAAGAAAAATCTTATGAATGGTGTGTTGTATATGTAAGAGAGGGTAGTTGTCATAAAAAACTAAATGGTAGGTTATGTTATGGAGCATATCTTGTCAATGTATTAGCCAAAATAGTTAACAAAACAACGAGTAAACTCTCATGCATGTCGTTTAAACATATCCCTATGAAGCTATCAGTAGGAAAACATCATCTGTGTTGTGGAGTGTTCATTCCATTTAAATTGGTTGTAGCAGGGTTTGCAAACTGATGGTTGGACAAGATGGGTGAGGGTTGGAGTCCCTCAAGCCCTACAATTATTCCTTGTTTTGGCAAGGATTTTATAAGATTTTTAAGGTCAGTATTTATGAATCGAGGTTTGCTTATGAGGTGCCGATGGTTCATGCGCATCTCACAATCTTACTTGTTTTCTTACCTTCTCCCCATTGGGGAAGTCTAGCTAGCATGAATTATCATTGGTCTGGAGTGGGGCCTTTTGCCTTTTTTGAAATAAGAGAAGATAACGCTGGGTTACAGATCATTTAACATTTTTCGTTTGGCCTAGTTGGCTTATGATCATGTTTAATTTGATCCAAGTTCCAATTGATGTTATACTATGTTAATTTGATAAAGGTTTATGGAGTTTGCTTGTTTGATTTGATTGATGACGATTGGGATATTATTCACATGTATCGCCCTTATGTAACGTTCAGGAAATGGCAAGTTGTCAAATTTTGTGTAAAAATACGAAGTTATCTTCACGTTTTAATTTTTATCATGTTTTTTAGATGCATCAAATGACAATATTATGAGCCAAAGAAGCATTGTTGCGTCTCGTTGTCATCATCATACGTGGTAAACTGCATTCCAAAATGAGATAAGTATTAGGAGGGTGACTTTGTGGTTGAGAAGGAATGGAGGAGACACCAATGTTTTTTGACATGAAGAAGAAGCGTTTGTCTTGCTTGAGCTTGATAAGAAGATATGTTCACTACATTAAAGGGTTAAAAGACTATGGAGGGCTATTGACATAAGTACTCCAATGAAGTTTGCTAGTCATTCTTGTTATTCGGAAAATGTTTTCCCCTACCATTGTATTGTATGTATATGAAAAAATCCATAGTGGCAATTACTGATCATGACATATTCAAATGTCCAGGTTTAATAGCACAAATGTTTATTATTGTTGTGTCTGTAAAACTGAAGTAGTAATTAAATTTGTTATCATACTTGTGTACATTGTTTTCGTGTCCCTCACAAACGGAAGCAAGTTGTTAATTGCTACGTGTTTAGCTGTAAGCAGTTAAATTTTACGCTTGCTTTCGGGATGCTTTGCTGGTAGAGTCGTCTTGCGACAAGTTGTTCGTTATAATGCAGCAGCAATATCCACGTGGGAGTTACCCTTGAGACAAACGAAATGAAGTAACTACCAAACCTCGGCTACGAACCGCGTATGGACGTTCTGACCATTGACCTTGCAGATTCCGTTTTTTTCCGGGTGAAAGCCGGACGGGGGTGCGGTATGCCTCACGTTGTCCGTTCAATGGCTGGAAAGGCTGCCCAAGATGACGTGAGAGAAAAAGACAGTTCCCGCATCCCAAAAGTCCCCCGTCACGGGGTCTCGGGAACTCGGGGGGACGAGAGGCCGGGGGGAGAGAGGTCTATATCTATATCTATATCTATATCTATATCTATATCTATATCTATATCTATATCTATATCTATATCTATATACATATCTATATCTATATCTATATCTATATCTATATCTATATCTATATCTATATCTATA
>SZWC01008257.1:65310-99713 GCA_023375785.1 Penium margaritaceum
TATATCTATATCTATGTCTATATCTATATCTATATCTATATCTATATATATCTATATATATCTATATCTATACATATGTCTTTATCTATACCTATATCCATATCTATATCTTCATCTCTATCTATATCTATATCTATGTCTATATCTATATCTATATCTATATCTATATCTATATCTATATCTATATCTATATCTATATCTATATTTTTATCTATATCTATAGCTTTATCTACATATTTATCTGTTTATATCTTATTACTTATGTTTTATATTTATATCTAGTTTGTATCCTTATCAAAATATTTATCTATATTCATGTATGTATCTTGTTTGATGGTTGCACTTGAAGTATGATTACAATTAATGTATTTGTGAATACGTTTATGGTTATGTTCTCATAGGTTGTGCTTATTGTTTTGATTTATGAGGTGGAGGTGAACATTTGTTATGGATGTGAACCTTTTTTTAACGGTTGTTGAATTGTTGGTGTCATTATATCATATGAAATGAACGTACTATACTTTTTGCTCCAAATGTAGAGTTGACCACGTCATTGAATTGGTTTGTTGTAAATCATTCGAAAGTTACTCGTTTTGTTTTGCTTTGCACGTCATAACTTGTCCCCTTCCTTCAGTTTATTGGTGCTGGTGCCTGATGTTTCCAATTTCAAGCCATGCTTGCTTTTGGATGAAAATTGGTGTTGCTTCTTGCCAACGCAAGAAGAGTCGCTTGGGGATTTAGGGTTGTTTCTGCGGGCCTAGAACGTCATTGGTTGCAATCGCCGGATGGTTCCTACCCTGTTTGCAGCGCGGGATGATCTCTGTGATTACCGTTTATCGCAGGTGCGAAAGTGCCTTTGTTGTTTTTTTGAAGTCTTTTCATAACCTCAAATCGAGCCTACTGTTTCTAGGTTCAATGACATTTTAGTCGACTTTTGTTTCATGGGTCGGCAATGGTAGCGTGCCACCGTCACATTTGTCGCATTCGCAACAGTTCTCGGACCCCTCACCTGTGTTCCGCTGACCTGTCCTACATCCTCGCTAGGGAAATCCGATGCAGTGCATCTCGATTACGCTCCCTTGAGCCCGATTTTCCCAGCAGTCTCCCTCAACCAAAGTTCTTTGTCGTTCCCTTGACGTCACCCTCCTCTCCTGTATCCCAGTTTTGGTGGTTTTCTCTCCATATCTCCAACCGAACGTAATCATTTTTCCCTCACCATCTCTGAATCTCGGAGCTCCTTCTGCTAGCTCTTTCTCCCTTACGCCCGCCTTCGATCCCTCTTCAAACTTCGACCTGCGTCCTTCCCCTGGTTCTGTCCCTTCATGTCCCTCTCCCATGTTGATATTTGCACGTCAGATATCTTTTTCCCCGATTTTTCTCACCATGTTTCTTTTCTCTCAAAACTCCTGTTGCCATTTCCCTCGTTTTCCCCGAATGCCGGGCTCGTAATCGCTGATGAATCACGCTGCCTACACAACGGCAGCACAGTACGACATTGAGCTGCTTCAACTCGATAGATAGATAGATTATAATGTTTATCGTCGCTACCCCTTCGCGGGGAATGGACGGTGGCACAGAGCCACATGTGACACTGAGAGTCAGGAGGGACATCCACACACGACAAACATGGAGAGGGGCATGCATGTGCCCACTGTCAAGTGTAAAGAAGCACACAGGGGTCAAAGCAAATGAAAGTCCTAGCGAGATTCTGAGGGGGGGAGGGACTGAGTACACAAGGGCAATAAGAGCGACATGCCAATGGTGGCCAAAGAGGCCTAGTAACGGCATATCACAAATGCCGAGCTCAGCTGCGCGGCGGCCAGAAGGCTGCTACATGCTGCGAGCGCGCTCCATACGAATCCACCATATTGATTGATTAGCGGCTGTCATCCTGGGCTGCAGATGCTGAGGATGTGGCGTTGGCGCGGGGGAGGGGCAGCACGGGGTTGATGCGGGTAGCCCAGTGTCTGCTGCCGGTTGGGGCTGCTGTGGTAGCTGTAGTAGACCTGGAGCATACCTGCCACACAAGACGCCAAGCAGGCCTGGTCCGCGAAAGAGAGGAAGTCCTTTAGCGAGAAGCACCGCAGATCAGTAGGAAAGAGACAGGGAAACCGACCCCGCACCTCATAAAACACTGGACAGTCCCGCACAAAGTGCAACGCTGGATAAGGAAACTGGGTGGCCCGACAAGCAGAGCAGCGGCGCGATGCTAGAGGGAGGTAGAGCTCATAGGGGAGGCTGGATGTACGAAGCTGCCAGAGGGCACGCGCGTGGAAGGAGGGCATGGGAAGAGAAAGGTAGGGGGGTAGGCCAGGGGAGCGAGGTACCACAGTCTGGTAAAATAGGAGAGCCTTGGGGGTATCAGTAGTGCGGGTAGTGCTGGCGATTGGTTGCACGGGGGGGTTGGCGGTGGACAGTGTGGAAGCTGGGCTCTCAGTGCTGGGAGGGTCAGGGGTTGCAGGTGGGGGATGGGGGGAGGAAGGGTGGGGGGAGTGGGAGTGAGGGGAGGATCCAGACAGGCCAGGGGAGAGGAGGATCGAGCGTAGTTTGGAGCGCGTGAAGACGTGGGACAGTTCAAACCAAGAGTCTGAGACGGGTGAGGCGCACAGGGCATGGGCAGCACGCGGGAGTGTGGTATGCCATGGTGATCGATTCTCTACATGCCAGCAGTAGGCAACATTGGCAAGACGCTCCACCGGTAGCGCTTCTAAATACGCTGCATATCTAGGGCCATAGACAAAGGGCAAGAACTGGAATGGGAGGGTGTTCGACTCAAGATGTATTAAATTGCGTGGTGTTGATCTTGCGACTGTCGTGGCCGAGACACACCAGAGGATTCCATCGAGATGTAGTTTGTGGGCATCCTACAGGCCACGGGGGCGGTCACATGTGAAATAGGAGCGGCGTACTAGCGCGAGGGTGGGTGGGCCCCATATTGCAATGCCATACATTAGGCGGGAGAGACAGAGGGCACGGACAAGAGTGAGGCGGAGGGACACAGTGTGTATAGAGGATGAAGTGCATTTTCGTCGGACGGCCCCAAGCACCTGTTGTGCCTTGGTGATTAGTGGCTTTGTGTCAATTATGTGCCTAGAGATAGCAGAGAAGCGTAGGCCAAGGTAGGTGTATTCATTAGAGAGGGGAAGGGGGGATGCTGAGGGTAATGTAGGAAGGCAAATGTTTGGGAGTGACAGGTTGCGAGATGGACGGAAGACAAGGACAGCGCATTTGCTTGGCTGGATTGTATGGCCAAGGGCACTGAGCGAGTAGAATGCCTCGTTCACTGCACGTTGAAGGCCACCGACAGACTCAGAGAGGAGGACAATATCGTCGGCCTGTAGGAGGAGAGGAATGGGTGTGCCAAGAAGGGTGGGAGCATCTGTGTCGATGCGAGAGATGGCACGTGCTAGGGGGTCAATGTGGTAGTTGAAGAGGATAGGACTGCATGGGTCACCCTGCAGAAGGCCGTGGCAAATGGGAAAGGGATCGAAGTGGCCAGCAGGGGTGTGGACGCGGGCGCTGGCTGATGAGTAGAGTTTTTCCACAGCATGGACTTCATTGGTGGTTAGACCAAGAGCGGCAAGTTGGACGAAAAGGAGGTCATGGCTGACGGAGTCATAGGCCTTGCGAAGGTCGAGGAAAGCAGCGTAGAGGGGGCGCTTTGTACGGCGGGCCGAGAGAACAAGGGTGTACAGAGTGAAGGCGTGGTCTAGAGAGTTGTGTTTAGGGAGGAAAGCGTTCTGGGCAGGATGAAGACATTGGATTGGGGGTGCACGTGACAGCAGCAGTAAGAGGATGTAGGTGGAGTAGAGTTTGGTGAAGGTTGGTTGCACAGTAAGAAGGCGGTAATTGTCGGGATCCGAGCGGTCCCCACGCTTGTGGATGGGGTGGATCAGTCCTTCCGTGCAGTGAGGTGGAAGGTAGTCAGTGGAGAGGTATAGCTTCAGAAGGGTGCAGAGGAAGGGGACAAGCTCACGTGAGAGGAGGTGCTCAAGCCTTAGGCCATGGGTGTCTTGGGCTCTACGCCTACGCATTCGGTCCAGTGTCTCTTGTACGGTTTGACTCACGACTGGTTGTTGGGTGAAGTCAGCGGCAAGTAGCGGTGGCTGTGGATAGAGAGGAGGTTCAATTGCAGGCTTGAGGGCTGGTCGTGCAAACAGTGTTGTAGCGTAGGAGGTCCATTGTGCGGGTGGGATAGAGGCTAGTGGTGAGCGCGCGGTAGAGAAGGAGCGCCAAAATGCTCATGGGTTGCTAGTAAATAGGTGGACTGTACGGGTTGAGGAGCCTGCATGATACTCGACTTTGGCAGCTTTACAAGTCCGACGATAGGCGAGCATGAGGCGAGCAGTGTGGGGGGAGTGTGGGGACAAGCGGCAAGCGGATTTGTAGGCACGATGTGCAGCATGACAGAGAGGCGACCACCACGGGGCGTGCGAGCGGCGGAGCGGGCGAGGCGATGGCACAGGGCATGCGACGGTAGATGCAGCTTGGAGTGCTTGGATGAGACATGACGAGAATTGTGGTAGCTCGGGCATCGTTGACGTTGTTTGNGTGGTGAGCGCGCGGTAGAGAAGGAGCGCCAAAATGCTCGTGGGTTGCTAGTAAATAGGTGGACTGTACGGATTGAGGAGCCTGCATGATACTCGACTTTGGCAGCTTTACAAGTCCGACGATAGGCGAGCATGAGGCGAGCAGTGTGGGGGGAGTGTGGGGACAAGCGGCAAGCGGATTTGTAGGCACGATGTGCAGCATGACAGAGAGGCGACCACCACGGGGCGTGCGAGCGGCGGAGCGGGCGAGGCGATGGCACAGGGCATGCGACGGTAGATGCAGCTTGGAGTGCTTGGATGAGACATGACGAGAATTGTGGTAGCTCGGGCATCGTTGACGTTGTTTGGAGGAAGGTTTGGATTGGAGGCGTGGAGAGGGCAAGGGGGTAACATTTTAGGAATTTCTTCCAAGAGAAAGGTGTAGGTGGGCAAGTGTAAGGTGCAACTCGCTCTCTCTCGTTTTCGCATGTGTTGATGTGCCGTTGCCTCAGGATGTGTTCAGGGTCATCACGGCATTGGTCGAGGATCTGTCCATCTAGATATCTTCAAGCGAAGGGAAAACACAGATCTTACGGGAAAACAGGATACACAAATATAAATATACGTCAAGAGAATATGCCCAAAGACAATCATGTTTAGAACATTCAACACTGATGGTCCTTCAAGAAATTCTGGTGTATCATGAAGAGCCACATTCAAAAGCTTCAACCAGCCCTCACATTATCCTTTAAGTACAACAAGAGAAAAAATGTTTGAAGTGTGGACATGATAAGAGACCATGAAAGGAAACATGGAACAAGGACCTGATTTGTGTGCTAAACGCGGATGATGTGATTCATGCCAATCTTCGTCGAAGGTTGACGATAAAAAAATCGTTTGATTCAGCTCTAAATGAATATTTGAAATCCGCAAAAAAATCAAAATTCATTCAAGCATGAAGTATCCCCACAACATTTAAGATGAACACAATTTGAATATTTCATTCAAATACAAGAAAGCTTTCCAAAAGAAAGAGGTAATGGTCAAAGGAGTAAGAAAAAATGTGCATTCATCATAAATTGACCCTCATTATAATAGAAATGATAAAAATATGTTCAGAATCTAGGACATAAAAATTTTAGAACAGGCTTTGAAGTGGCATATAAGAGGCGGAAGCTCATCCATACGTAAACGCGATACACGACTGAGAATCAAGATATCCTTACAATAGTACACACTATGAACATGTGGCGTTTCTACCTCAAGGGTCCTCAAGGGGATGTGATGGTCCTCAATGACCATAACCCATTCGAGTTTTTCCAAACGCAACTGAACTTGTCAAGACGACAGGCGGAATCTAGAAAATACTTGAGTCGATTCTCGTACACATAGAAATATCCGCTAAAACGCATCAATGTGGCCGATCCAATAAGCTGAAAGACTATGGGAATTAATGTAATTCCTGAGGTTGGTAGGTGTTTTATGGTCATTGCGACGACAACAATGCAAACACAAGAGCCCCCTACACCTCTGCGACAACCACATCAAGAGAATATCCACTACAACGGTTTTGTCAACAGATTCATATGGGATACTATGTGGATTCTTGGATTCAAGGCTCTTAAAGTCTACAATAATACGGATTGTTGGAGGTCCTACGAATCTTTGTGCATGAAGAACAAGTTGTGTCAGATTCAGGAGAGAGCAAACATTACCTCTAAATTCAATGACTCGTCGCTCGCAAGTCCTTCGAGACCTCAAAAGACTAAACAAGCACTCTCAGACCACTATTGGTGGCCAAGATAGAGTGATGATTTTCATAAGTATTGCAAGACATGCGACCCATGTATTTGGACTAAGGCTAGTAACAAAAGGCCTACTTCTCTCCTCCTACAGCTTCCCATTCCAAGAACTCCATGGGAGTGGGTTAGCATGGACTTCATTACTCATATTGAAAACTTAAACTGTATCCACATTGAAATACTAGCGATTGTGGATCCTTTGACAAAGATGACACACTTCATTACTACAACCATTGATATGAACGCAAAGAAGACCATTTGCCTATTCTTTCAGGGTGTCGTGAAGGATCATAACATGCCATTGCGCATTATCTCCGGTCAACATAGAAACAATACAAATGAGGTATAGGAAAAGTTGCACGAGTATTTTGGAAGTGAGTCACAAATGTTGACACAGTTTCACCCTAGAATTGACGAAGAAACAGAGCACATGAACCGCATTCTCAAACAAATGTTATATAAATTTGTGGACCTCGGCATGAATGAGTAGGAAAAATTCATGGCATTGACACAGTTTTTAGTGAATAATTTGGTGAACGAGTCTACGTAGTTCACACCGTCTGTGTTGAATAATAGTTGGAATCCAGTGCTACCCTCTTCATAGGTGAAGATTGGGTGTATAGGAGGACCTGTGTCTTCTGTACAAGCCTTTCCTTAGTGTATAGACTCCCTCTAACATGTGTCAAAGGGTCACCTTCAAGCTGCTTCGCAATGAAAAAAGGCATATGGCAACAAAGTTTGTGGTGAGGTCTCGTTTGACATTGGTAAATAAGTGCTTGTTAGAAACGAGTCTTGGGCTAAAGTTGCAAGGGGCACAAAAACTTCTACGGACGTGGATTGGACTGTTTCCCATCGTTTTAGGCAAAAGGTCAAAATTATATCGATTGCCTCTTCTTTTGAGTATGAAGATACATAACCTATTTCCTCTGAGCATGGTCACTCCATACATGGCAGAAGGAAGTATTCAGCCACTAAGGACAATCCTTGGTAATGATGGCCAGTACAAGGTTCTTTTTCTTCTGTAGTATCGAGAGCATAAACTCATGTCAGGGGTTGTCAGGGATTTTTGCATTCATTTTGTTGCGTCTACACCAGAACACAACTCATGGGAGCCCAAACCTTGGTTTCCCATAGGCATGTCCGATGCATATACAAGCAAGGAGGTAATTTGCACAGATTATTACATGTTAGGGGGCTCCACCTGAATGCGATAAAGGTGAAAAACATTCTTGTAGGGTGGCACTCATGCACGTCCTACACAGGGGGCTAGAGACGCCCAACATGGTTGTCACACGGACGCTCTAACCTAAAGGGGACAGGCTACTAGATGATCTAAAGAAAAACCGCATCTCAGATCCTGGTGCCATGCACGTATTCATGTTTAGCTTCTGATTTTCATTCGTAGTTTTCTTTCATAATGTTCATGACTAAGTATCAGGCACTTTCACTTATTGCTTAGGAACCGGGACGTTTCATAATACGTGGCAAGGAATATCACGGGAGGGCTGGTTTGGCCCTCCCACCTCGCGATGATGACTGGGTGGTTACGAGCGACAAACCAACCCTTCCAATATTTCAAGGGTTGGTCGGTGGCCAGCCACTTTCTTGTACCAGCGAACCGGCGGCCTGCCACCTGGGTGGTTGACGGCTGGTCAAGTGACGCGTGGCTAGCCACCCGTCGACGACCCAACAGCTGTCTATAGAAATGGTGGCTCGATTAGTAGGCAGGAGGGTGCACGATCTCATGGGCGGATTCCTTTAGCCTCGAGCCTTCGTCCTCGGTCTCTCCTCCTTCCCTCCTCAAGTAATCAAGGCGAGGCATGGAGAGCGAGGGTATGAGGTACAAGACAAGAATTTAGTGCCAACAAGGAATCACCGGGCGTGCCTCCCACACAACAATCTCACATTGTCACATTAAAAATGAAACTCAAGTTCTTTTGTTACAAAATTTGACTATCCTATACAAAAACGTTGTGCCAACTCAGGATTTTGAACGAATACCATCGCAATTTGGACTCGGAAAGAGGGGCCAACGTAAGAATAAAATTGGCCTCAAGAGAATTGAAATATTGAATTATTCCTACATCATTCATTGATGACGATTTTCTTGTGAGTGACGTGGAGGAGCAAACCGCTCAAACCAGCTATGGACGCCTATTTGCAAACTTCAACAATGACGTAAGTGAAGGTGATGTATGTACGGCCATGACAGTGATGTTTATTAAAATGTTTGATGATTTGAACGAAGATATGGTTAAATTCTTTTCCACGTTGTGACTGCTCTATGATGTGGGGAAATATAAATTTTAACATATTAAAATATATAAGTTACAAGTACACAAACATGTTCCAAATATTATCTTACAAGGAGTTTTGCATGAAAAAATTAGACATTTGCAAACTGCGTTATGATCACATTTTGATCGTTCATACCTTTGTATGTGTGTTGAAGGAAATCACAACACAAGGATTAATAGTTGTATGTACACGAGTGTGGACCTCATTAGATGATTAAGTGTCCATACCACAAAAAAAATCATTGGTCATCAATCCATTCAAATGATTATTGATTGCATTTTAAGAATGAATGTTAACTTTTCCTTCCCCTTTCAACTAAATAGTGCTTTACAATTGATTGTTATTGACAAACTTAGTGTCAGTTTACCTAGCCCACAACTGGTGGAGTAGTATCAATTAGCTCCCGTAACTTCCAAATATATGACTTCTCTTATCATAACTCAATAACACATGCAAAGAAAATGGGGTATTTGTCCATGATTATCTGTGTTCATACTTATATTGCAATGAGCATTGAACATGTATCATGAACTTGTGCAGAATGCAATATGAAAATGATTGAATCCAATAATGAAAGGGTAATTGATAACACCATTCTTGGATTTGGCAATGGGCATCTTACGAACCATTAGCAGACACACTAACAACGTAACATGATGAATGGTTAAGATATCCCATTTTGGATAGAGGCTTACTTCAAGTTCACATGCGTCTCTTCCTTGAAGTCCTCACTATTTTCCCCTTATAAGAGCGGATAAAAGACATACTATCATTGATTAAGGCATTGTCAATGCGAATGTTTCAAAATCTAGTCTGCTTAAGTTTTCAGATCAGATCATTAGATGTATTAGGATCTTTAATCAAAATAAATAAAAATGTTTTAACTCCTTGTTCCAACATGATTACTAAATGTTCTTTTTGTTATATACACATTGTTGAGAGGTGTGATTACTATGCTGATGACAAGCTCTGATATAGTGAAGACAAGAATGCTTTACGAGCACTGTATGGAAAGTTACGCATTTTACGGTGAATTCTCGGGACCACGCATACTGGGAATTCTCTCCTGTATAGGCCAGATCAATTCTGGCAACCAGCCCTGAAGCAGCCTAAAGGGCCTGGTTTGTAACACAGTGTGCTACCATATGCAAGAGGGTTGCGCATGCCTCTAATTAGCTCTAGCAAAGACAGGAGCCACCTATTGCGCAGCACTTCACAGCTACCCAGGCCAGGGAGTCCTCTAGCTAAGTGGACAGGAATCATGCAACCTAAGCATGAGGCCAATAATGCATCATCAGCCACATGCATAGAGCATGGGCCCTTCAACCTACGTGGGGCAATCTGGAACAGCATGGCAAGATCAACGGCCATCAGAGGAAAGCTTGAAGAGCAAGCAACCTCTTTGAGAAACTTCACCTGAAGACATGACGAATCTTCCTCAAGGAGGAAGCTTCTCCTTAGAGCAACAAGGATACCAGTAACAACTCTGACCTACAGGAAGCTTCACGTGAAAGGAAGCTTCCCCAATAGGCAGCAAACCTGAACCACCCGAAGGAAGCTTCTCCTTTAGATGGCAAACTTGCCACGACCATATGTACAAAAGAAGCTCCTCTCAGTTCAGATCTATCTCTACATCTCAGCTTTTTGCAAGCACTCAACTTTGCTCAAGCCTCTGACTCTGGGGCCCTTACCAAGACTCTGCTGAGGATCCCTCCAAGGCCCTCATAAGCCTGGCAAGGCCTACCAGCCTGGGTGGAGGCTACCCCATAGGCCAGTCAACCTGAAGACTGTGCCAAGACCCTTACCACGACGACCTGGGTTGCCTAACAAGGCGTTGCCCTTTTGAGGGCCAGGAGGTATGCTAGCCTAGTGTGCTTAGCTTTTCCATGTACCATACTTGTACTTTGTATCATCAAAATTTCAGTCTAGATTGGCATCCCTTGCCCTGCTATTGTACATGCTGCATTGCTGATCACCCAAAGATCCTACTAGCAAGAGTCCTAGTCCTTGCTGCCTGTCTGAGAAAATCAACATGGTATCAGAGCTCTAGGTGGTGCTTTTAGGAGTTTGTAGTAGAAGTAGGAGTAGACTAAGTTGGTGGTGGAGACGTTCTCCACCAGCCTTGTACAAGTGCTGAGCAAGAGGCAGAGGTGACGCCACTTCACGCGAGTAAGCGGCGTTCCACCTGCACAAAAGCACGAGCGACATGGAAGAGGAGACTACTCAGTCAGCTTCTCTTGCACTTGGTGACCAATATGTTTTGCATGGCATGCGCATGGGCTAAGAGGAGGGGCGCCATGTTGTAGACCACACACAACACCAAGTTGAAGAGGCGCAACGTTTGGCTGATGAGGCGCAACGCATGGCGCAGCAAGATGTCGCAGCACATCAAGCTATGGAGCAAGAGAGGGAGGCGCTGAGGTAGTAGATCCTTGCTCAAGAGCTCCTACGTCAATAGGAGGAGCTTATCCATGTAGCTCAAGCATCGTAGATTCAGCAGCTACAATTGTCACATGCGGCTCAAGAAGCCCAACTTCAGCAGCACCTGGCATTGGCTCAGCACAACAGCTTCAACAATAGCATTTGTAGCAACAACAATATCAGTAGAAGCAGATGTAGTGGCAACATGATTCACATGGGTCATCTACACATTTGCCTCAAGAGAGCCCTCTTTCAGTCATGCAACCAGCCATTTCTCCACAAGTGCAGCTGATAGCAGCACCACAAGGAGACATACCATTGCCGTTTGTGGCTGAACAGCCACAACCAGCCTTGATGGTGCCACCCATGGCAAACTACAAGTAGATGCACCAAGCACTAGGGCCGCAACCCTTTGAGACACAACCAACACCAGTTCATGTAGGAGCACTAGTACCACCACAAGGGCCACAGCCAATGGCATAAGGCTTTGTGCCACTCCCACATACGGCAACACAAGGCAAAGCGTACTAAGGTCTGGAGGACAGTGTGCCTCAAGCAGCAGCCTCACTACATCTGCACAAGCTCAAGGTTGACAAATTTGATGGTGGGAACTTCTTGCACTGGGCGCACAAGTTCCAACAAGTGGCCCAGATGCACGACATCTGGAAGTTCTACAACGGCTACTAGAGGCCTCCGCCCTTTGGGTTGTTGTCTAGCGTGGTGGCTAAGCACAAATACTTCAATAGAGCTGCTTACATGGTGGTGGACAACCATCTGACTCCTTGCATCCAGAAAGCCATACAGATGTAGTAAAAGACTACTGAGCTAGCCCGCCAAGCTTGGTCCTACCTCCTACGCTCGTACGTGTCTGGTGACTCAACCTTTAAATCTCACCTCTTGATGGAACTATTGCACACCATCCTCAATAGCTTTGACAAGATTGAATCTTACATCAACTAAGCAAAGTCTCTTCACGATCAGCTCCTGTCTACATGCCTGTGTTCATGACCTTTCTCCTTAACGGCTTGCGTGGGGACTAGGACGACGTCCGAAAGGTACTCAAGTTCAAGCATGAAGAAGAGCTCATAAAAGCATATGTTTGCAAGATGCTTCTAACAGAGCAACGCGACTAGGAGCTGACAAGAGAGAAGGAGAGAATCATAAGATATGTGACTTATCAAGGTGTGAGCGCTGCCGTGTCCACTGCTCAACCCTCACGAAAGAGCCATTCCACAAGGAACTCCGTGTCCACCCAGTCGTCCGCCCACTCTGGACCAAATGCAAGCATCTGTAGTGCCCGCAGCTAGAATGCAGGGTCACGACCCGTAGTTGAGTGCCATTATTCTAAAAAGATTGGGTTCATGAAGCGAGAGTGCAGGAAAAGGATGTGGGATGAGGAACAAGCAAGGCGACAACATCGTTACCAAGCAAACAACTGAGGGGGAAAGGGGGAGAAGAAGGTAGCTGGTAGTAAGGAGAAGCAGCCTGAGAGAGGCATGAACAAAGAGGCAGGGAAGCAAGATGGAGGCAAAGAGAAGCATTTTGACTACACAGGATCCGTCTTCCAGCTCTGAACTAAGGAGAGTGATGAGCTGGTATGCTCCACCTACGTGTGGTACCTTGACAGTGGGTGCACTTGACACATAACCCATGACAAGGCCTGCCTCCATGAGCTGGAACCCTGCTCCAAAGGCTTTGTCACGGTGGCCATCAAGCAACAAGTGCCCGTGTTGTACAAAGGAAAAATGATAGTGATCGAGTGAGACGGTGCCTAGGTCAAGTTTGGAGACGTGTTATACATACCTGAGATCGCGGTGAACTTCCCATCACTCGAGCAGCTGATGAAGAGGGGTGCACGGATCGTCAACGACGAACAACATGTCACTTTGAAGAGTCGTGAAGGCGCGACCTTCAATGAAGGTCGCCTTCTTCTGCACGGCATGATTGAGCTAGAATTTGCAACACCAACTTTGGCAAAAGGGTGAGATACGCCCTTTGCAACAACTAGTCTCCACCAAGTTTCTGGTGCAAACCTCAGTTTATGGCACAAACGGCTCGGCCACATCAGTAGTCAAACCGTAAAGACAATGCAGAAGCACAAACAGGTCAACTGTTTTGATATCAAAGAAAGCAGTAGTAAGGATGCAGCACAGCCTTGTGAAGACTACGTGCAGGCAAAACTGCCACGACAGATGTTTCCTGTGGAAACAAAGTGCAACGTCAGCCAGGACCTGAACCTGGTCCACACTGATATATGTGAACCTCTACCGATAGCTACAGTCTATGGGGGACATCGGTACTTTCTGCTCTTTGTAGACGACCCCACAAGGATGGTGTGGAGCTATCCTCTTTGATCAAGAGACAAAGCTCCAGCATGCTTCTTCAACTGGCTCACGATAGCCAGAAGGCAATGCAACAAAAATCTATAGATCTTACGCTCAGACGGTGCTGGCGAGTACACAAGCAGAGATTTTGCCACACAGTTGGAGGATTTTGGAATCATGCACTTCTCTACGCCATAAACTCCGTAGCTAAATGGCGTGGTAGAGAGAGGCAATTACACAATGCAAGAGACGGTAAAGTCGATGCTACTAGGAGTGCAGTTAAACAACTTGTGGTGGCTGTCTGCACTACGACAAGCAGTGTGGGTACGAAACAGTGTGCCACACGTGTCCCTACCAAGCATGACACCATTCTAAGCATGGTATGATGACAAGCCCGACATCGCCATGCTACGCACCTTCGAGTGCATGACACAGTTTCATGTCCCAAAGGAGCGTCGGTGCAAGTTGGCGGATAAAGCAACATGGGGTGTTTTCCTTGGCTAAAGCCCCAAGATGAAGGGATGGGAGTTCTATGATATAGACTCCCATCGCATCATCACGAGCAGAGATGCTATCTTCTTTGAGAACCTAACGTGCTCTGCTTGGGAGACTAAGCAGTCGAGTACGCTTCCTCTACTCCACACTTTCTACGACTCTTACGTGGAGATGCTAGAGGAGGGGGAAGCTTGATTTGGATAAGGTGGATCAATAGCCGGTGGCCTCGAGTGTGGCCCTTGACACTCACGGGGACAAACGCATCACCACTAATCATGAGGCGCTTGTAGTACCTCATGACAAAACTAAGGCCGTGGGAATGCAGAATGGTGCGCATGTGACGGGGAAACCATAGGATAAAGATGCTCGGCATCCGGAGCGCCTCACGTGCCTCCTGCAACAGCAGTTACAATAAGAAGAGGATCAAGAGATAAGAGAATCAAAAATAGCGATTACAGCCTGCTCCATGTACAAGGAGGCGGATGAAGTCTTGGCAGACTTCACCACCATGCACCTTGCAGCTTTCATCTCAACGAGCACGCTTTCACCAGAGCTTAAGACCCTAAAAGAAGTACTGCATGGTGAGCAAGCTACAGAATGGAAAGCAGTACTTGACGCTGAGTACCAGAGTCTCATGGATCAAGGGACGTGCGAGCTCACGGAGCTTCCGTCTTGGTCTCGACCAGTGGGAGTGAAGTGGGTATTTCACGTCAAGACAAAAGCAGATGGGAGCATTGACAAGTTCAAGGCTCACCTCATGGTAAAAAGGTTCACGCAAGTTGAGGGGAAAGAATTTTCTGATACCTATGCTCTCGTGAGCCGCTTCACCACCGCTTGCATCATGTTGGTAGTTGTAGTAGTGATGGACTACGAGGTGTAGCAGCTCGACGTGAAAAGTGCCTTTCTACATGGCGAGATGGACACGAGCGTCTACATGAAGCGACCTGAGGGCTACGATGTCGGAAGTGGTAGAGTGTGCAAACTGGTGAAGAATCTATACGGACTGAAGCAAAGCCCCCTACTTTGGTACATGAAGTTGCAAGCAGTGCTGGAGTCTCTACACTTTGGGCCTTTAGCATAAGACGACTACTTCTTCTTACATCGGCCATCACGAGACACGAGGCCTGATTGCTACGTGCTGGTCTATGTTGACGACCTTCTCATCATTGGTCTGTCGACAAAATTCATCAAAGCCACAACGACGGCTATGGCGAAGGAAGTAAATGTGACCCTCATGCCTAGTTTTGAGTACTACTTGGGTATCAACATCAAACGAGACCGCAAAGCACATACGCTTTGCTTGAGCCAGAAAACCTACACTTGGAACGTTTGCAAACGTTTCAACATCCCAAATCAACATGTGCCAACAACCCTGTCATCAAAGCCGCAGACGCATCAGGGAGAGAGGGAGAGGAGCGAGACCAACTATTGTAGCAGAGTCGGCCCCCTAATGCACGTAGCAAGTTGCACACAGCCAAATTTGTAGTTGGCCGTAAGCAACTTGCCACATGGAAACGAGACGTGTATGGAGGGAGCATGCAAGGAGGAGTTAGAGATAATCGACCCAAAATCGTGCACTCGTAGATCAGTGCACAATTTTGGGTCGGAAGTCCGACTTTGGGGGGGCAAAATCGGACTTCGCTCGGCTCTGCAATGTCGCAGGCGGAGCTTCGCCAGCGAAGTCATCAAACAGTCACAAACCCCTTGAGCGAGGGGTTGGCGCCTCTTCTTGGGGGTTTTGCGGGTTGGTTTGGATGCGGGGTCCAAGACTCCCCCTGCGATGGAAGGGAATTTGCTGGGCCCCGCTACAACGGGGCTTAGCAGATGCCCGCGCAAAAATGAAACCCTAAACCCCCAGATGTAATTCGGGGATGGGTTTGTTCGACGTTTTGGCTTCAAACTTGGGGTTAAACGTGGATTTGCGTGGTGGGAAAAAAAATGAAATGGGCGTTTTTGCTCGATCGCGATTTAGCGACGACCACCGTTCTGACATCGGCGAAGCCGATGTCAGAACGATCGGACTTCGCCCTCGATTTTGGCGAAAGAGGGGTCTTTGCTGAAATCGAGGGCGAAGTCGGAAAGAAACTTGCGACGCGGCTTTTTTGGCCGATGCACTCGAACTTCAGTGCATGTTTTTAAGTCAATTAACCCTAAATGGGAAGGAGCTAGACAGAGCTCTAGGCTACCTCAAAACTAGAGGGGATGCAAGTCTACTCTTTGGAACGAGTGACACCCTCGACCTGAAGTGCTACATTGACTCTGATTTTTTTGGCACACAGGAAGATGGGCGATGCACTACAGGTTTTGTGTGCCTACTTGGTGGAGCAGCAGTTTCCTGGACCAGCAAGCGAAAGAACCTCATCACACTAAGCTCTGTAGAAGCTGGGTACGTGGCAGCTACTTCAACAGCACAGGAGGTCACGTATCTCCGCAACTTCCAGGAGAACATCAGATTTTCTCAAGCGCAACTGACAAATTGTTTTGTCGACAACAAGTTTGTGATTGACCTTGCAAAATTGACAAGATTTCAGGGCTAAAAAAAGCACATTGGCATTTGTGGGCACTGGATCCTTTCAAAGGTCAAAGATAGTACGATCTAACTTGTGCATGTGCCAGGCACAAAGCAAGGAGCCAAATTTTTGACAAAGAGCATGTCAAATGACGTTTACTAGGGATGCGCAAGACAGTGTGGTCTCACCTCCCACGCCTTCTCGTAGTACGTGCGGTAGCAGCCGCTCGTGGAGGGGACGCAGAAGTCGGACACACACAGCTCTGCCATCGCGCAAACCTGCTTTATACAAACATGTGTCAGATGCTTCATGGTGCACACGACAGAAAAACCACAGACAAAAACAGGAACGGGAAATACGGAGCCAACGTATCAGGGAATTCCCCAAGTACTTGGATTTTCCCATGCAAAAGGACCTACTTCAGCAAGTTCCCTAGCAGCAGGTTCACGGTCCTCAAATCACCACGGTTATTGTGCACCACGAGATGGTGCGGGGCATTTTTCAAAAGCAACTCCAAAACATATCATCACAGAACAACAAAAATTTTTCAACAGCCTCTAGCTTATGAAAACAACTCCGCATCACTTTGTCCCAGCTAGATAGGATTTGTAGTTTGAAAGCCAACGTCAGATTTCTATTTTGGCAGGAGAATCCACTAACATAGCAGAAATCCTCGTGTTCAAAACGGGACCTGCCGTGACTGAAAAATCATGCTTTGCCATTAAAAAGGACGTCAGTAGCATCTCGACCTTGGATTAGCAAACTTGCGAGGAGCTGGAGTAGCTCGCGCAAACAACGCGGCTGTGCTGTCAAAACAGTCGGGTTCAGAAGGAGGAAGCGCCGATCGAGCAACCGGAACAGCTTACGTAACAATCGCAACTAGCGCGGTTGCAAGGACGGAACAGGCGCGAGCAGATGGGGGTGAGCAGCAAGCGACAAAAAATGAAAAATGAAAAGAGAATAGTGAAGCAGCAAGTGAGCGGCCATGGATGTTGTGGCCGCTCACGAGTAATGCTTCGTTCTCTTCTGAGAGCGCTGTCGCCCTCGCTGTAAAAAAACCTGCGCTTCGGTCGTCATGGTGGACTACCACAAGGTTCCGGTTTTTTCGGGCTTTCAAGTTCTGGCTTTAAAGACTAGACTAAGGGGCCATTAGAAATGATTCTAGAAGTTGCCAGCTGGCGTATGAGCAAAACACAACACACTGCAAAGAATAGAAAGCATCCTAATGGATTCGTTATTGCCGTCGTCTAAAAGCCCGCTCCCGCAAACTGAGAAGCTTCTCAATAGTCTTAAAACCAAAATTGCAATTCAAATACAGATATCGAAGTGATCTCAGAGGGAAAGGCGGCGATCGGGTCCATCGCATCAAAGGAACATGTGCCAAAATTCCACTATGATTTATACCGTCATTGACAACGACAGCGCCAACGCCGCTGTCAAACCTCCTTGGTTTTCACAGGTTTTCAGGTGTTTTCACCACTTCTCGTGGAAACCACCATGCGCGAGCTTGACAGCGACAGCGGCGACAGGGAGCGTTCCGTTTTATTTTGTCCACTTTTGGATCTTGCTGTCGACTGGTCGGCAGCCAGCTGTCTTTTGTCGTAAATGATGTACTGATCTGTCATTTTCTAAAAGCAATCGCATGTTGGGCAATGTGAGATGACGTGCAGCATGTTCTTGCCAAGTCGCTGTTGGTCTCGATAGCAGCTCTCGGAAGAGAACAAAATATAAGCTGCCTCCTTGGTACTGACGTGAGCAAGCAAGGGGGAGCGTGGTGAGGGCCCGATTCCTAAATGGGGTGTGCGCGTGAGAAGAGTTTGCGGCAGAGTAAGAAGATGGAGCGAGGCAAAAGGTGCGCTGGCTTTCGCGTAATCGATGGACGGAGGGTGCGTGCACTACCTCCTCAACTTTGCATCAACGGCAATCTCTCCAGCAAAATTGTGCAGTAGTCATGCGAATACAAGTAAACAGTCCGGCGGACCCAATAGGAGAACAGATACTGGGCAAACGACACTTACCAAGCTCGCAACTGGTGCTGAATTGAACCGGGCCTCCTCTACACTCGTGAAATGAGAAGAAGCGCCCCAGATTTGGTGGAAGCAGAAGTGAATGACCGCCGCGGACAAATTGAGCAAGAACGACGCTTTCAAGTCGACACCTCGTGGACAGCAAGGAATGAAACATGTGTATTAGTAGAAGAGGAAGAGTACTATGATAGTTACTCACAAAAGCAAGCTGCTCCCAATTGAAAACGGCAAGAACAACCTCCAAAACAGACTTTTATACTGCTCTAGCGACTAGAAAGTCAACACACAACCCAGAAACAGTTTTGGAGGAAGATTCGACAATTCCAGAGGTGTAGGAAGGATACAGGAAGGTGCAGCAGGAGCAGAACCAACATGTGCAGCCTCATCCTCATGAAGCACCAGACGGGTTGCTTCTGCATGAGGCAACCGAAAAATTTCTAGAGTGGCCCGAACTTGACCCAACTATTTTTGGTTACAACCAACTAATGAAAAGAAGGGCCAGTGGACCTGAAATAGGTCAGGAAGTGATCCCGGCACCAAGTCAAGAGGAAACGATTTTTTCCTTGGGTGAAAAGGCTCATATTGACAATTTTCCAGATTTCTTACTCAGCAAAGAGGACACTCGGCTCCATTTCCTCAACGTAGATTTCTAGGAGTCACTTGAGGAGTTTTTCAGGAACCCGTAGGAGTGACACAATTCAAACCACCAGCGCACCAATTGAGGGGGAGTGTTGAGAGGTGTAATTACTACACTGGTGACAAGCTCGAATATGGTGAAGACGGCACTGCATTTGGAGCACTGTACGAAACGTTACGGATATTACGGTGAATTCCTCGGACCACGCCTACTGGGAATTCTCTCCTGTATAGGCGAGATCAAATCTGCAACCAGCCTTGTAGCAGCCTAAAGGGCCTGGTTTTTAAGATAGTGTGTTGGTATGTGCAAGAGGGTTGCGCATGCCTGTAGTTAGCCCTAGTAGGGACTGGAGCCACCTAGTGCACAACACTACACAGCTACCCAGGTCATGGAGTCCTCTAGGTAACTGGACAAGAATCATGCACCCCAAGCATGAGGCCTATACTGCATCATCAACGACATGCATAGAGTCTCGGCCCTTCAACCTACATGGGCCGATCTAGAACAAGCTTCAAGAGGCTCCTGATCAACAGACGTGATGCAGCAGCATGGCAAGATCAACAGCCGTCAAAGGAAAGCCTGAAGAGCAAGCAAACTCTTTGAGAAGCTTCACCTAAAGACCTGAAAAATCTTCCTTACGGAGGAGGCTTCTCCTTAGAGTAGTAAGGATGCTCGTAACAACTCTGACCTACAGGATGCTTCACCTTAAAGGAAGCTTTCCCAACAGGCAGCAGTCCTGAACCACCTGAAGGAAGCTTCTCCTTCAGGTGGTCAACTTGCCAGGACCACAGGTATAAAAGGGGAAGCTCCTCTCATTTCGGATCTATCTTAGCATCTCAGCTTTTTGCAAGCACTCAACTCTGCTCAAGCCTTTGACTATGGGGCCCTGACCAACACTCTGCTGGAGATCCCTCCAAGGCCCTTGTAAACCTGGCAAGGCTTACCAGCTTGGGTGGAGGCTGCCCTGGAGGCCAGTCAACCTGAAGACTGTGCGCGGACCCTTGACACGATGGCCTGGAGGGCCTAGCAAGGCGTTTCCCCTCTGAGGGCCAGGAGGTATGCTAGCCTAGTGTGCTTAGCTTATCCATGTACCATACTTGTACTTTGTATCAATAAAAATTCAGTCCAGATTCCCAACTCTTGTCCTGCTATTATGCATGTTGCACTGCTGATCACCCAAAGATCCTACCAGCAAGGGTCCTAGCCCTTGCTCCCTGTCTCACAAAATCAACACATACCTTTCTAATCATTCTTTGAAAACATTAAAGGAAAATCTTCACCTTTATGCTTGATGTGCACCAAGTATGATCAACATGGGAGATTATTGTTCGGTACAAATACATCACATGCTATATTCTTCTCTAGTGATTGGAGAAGGCACTCTCCCAAAACACTAGGGAAGTAGATGAGTGTTGGCATTGGTAGGAGTTGTCCCTTGTATGTGCTCTTGCTCATATCTACAACATTCTTCATGCTCTTGTGCTCATTTGGGAACACTTTTGACAGTTCACATGCTATTTGCACTTTTCCCATGAGCGCATTGCTTATGGGGGTGACGAAGTGTGGCCCTTAAGGCGCAGTCCTACTAAGGTGACTATGACCCCATTGGTTCTTTCTCCCTTGCTATTACAAAGCTAGGCATGCAGATTAGCCTTGATTCTTTAACATTTTTGTTGTGACACAATCCGTGTGGGTGGTTGTGTGTGAGTTTTTCTGTGTTTGTGTGTGTGTGTGTGTGTTTGTGTGTGTGTGTGTGTGGGTGTGTGTCTGTATGTGTGTGAGTCGATATCTACACTACAAGAATAAAGCTAGCACCAATGGATGAATAAGATAGACAAGAAGATGAATGACACAATCTTCAGCCATGAGAAGGTTGTAACGCTTACTTTGTATATTAGTATCAAATGATGCATAAGATAAGTATCATTTCTTTGGATGAATGAAGCACCCTACAATTAGGATGGATATGAACTTGTCTCATTTCACATCTTTACAATATAGTGAACGCAAGGGTTTAGATAGATAGTTACCAACTTTGGTGTAAAGTAGCCTTTTAGGAGTTCAACGGTTACCATTATGATATTTGAAAGACATTAAGGAAATAGAAAGATCTAAACCTCACTATCTTGATAAAGCCACAAAGGGTTTGTGTAACGTGTCGAGTCTACAGCAACTACTCTGAAGTCATTGTCGGATTTTGTAGAATGACGTTCTTATTACACGTCAAGGGTTTATCACCTTTGTAAGAGTAAGGGGTAATCTTCATCAGTGACCTTGAGTAGGGAGACTCGAATATCTAGATACTCCGAAGACCCATTTCCGTTTTTCACCTTACCCCTTATTTTGGGACCCAAATAAGGGGTTTTTACCTCAAGCCCGTGCATTTGCACCAAATTCTGGTTTCAAAACTCATAGTTTATCCTAAAAAAACTTGAGCTTCTTTTTTGACACCTCGGCACAAAATTGTGGCGTGCGAGGCACGATCCACAATTTTACGTCAACTTCTCTCATGGGCTTCCCTCAACCTTGCTCTTTCTCTCGCTCCCCCTATCCCTCGTCCTCACTTGCTCATTTTCAAGGGGAACGAGGTGAGGGCACAAGGCCACGAGGCCCTGCCCTCGAGGCCCTCCTAGCCCCTCATCTGCTGATTAGGCTGAGGCCACGAACGGCAGCTGGCGGCTGGCCGGCCGGTGGCCAGCTGGTGGTTTGGCCGGCTGTCGGTCGTCCAGCCGGCCGGCAACGAGTTGGCTGGTGGCCAGCAAAATGCTGGCCAGTGGCTAGCCCTCAATGACGCGAGGGGTGGTGCACAAGCACCCCTCACTTCAAGGAGGTAGGGCAGAAGTGGCCCCCATGTTACATTCCTCCACGCTTATTATGAACCGTCCTGGTTCATGAACAACAAGAAGGATTTTTAGTTAGTGAGTCATCAACTTTGTGAAAGAAAATGGAATAACTTTAATCACTAGCTGATCATGAATACGTGCATGGCACTTGGACCTAAGCTTTAGCTTGTCATTCAACACGGCTAGCGATTGCCCCCCTTTAGGCAAGAGCATCCGCGTGATAACCATGTTAGGCGTCTCCAATCCCCTATGGTTGCAATCCATGAATGCCGCCTTGCAAAACGTTTGTTCACATTTTTTTCATGTAGGTGGTGCTCCATGACACGCATTGATCCGTGCGAGGTCAGCGTGCTCATATACTCCTTGACCACCTCTGTGGGAAACCAAGACACGGGCTCCAATGAGTTATGTTCAGGTCCACACCCGAACCAATGGACAAGGTATTCCTTAACAACCCGTGACTAGAGAGTACGCTGTTGGTGCTGAAGTAGGCAAAGAACCTTGTATTTGCAATTCATAGTAAGGACTGTTGGTGACGGTTGAACGTTTCCCTCAGCCATCGATGAAGCCAACAGGCTCACATGAAACACGTCATGTATCTTCATACTCGGCAAAGCAGCAATCAGTATGCCACTAGCCCAATGCGTGCAACGATGGGAAACAACCCAATCAACTTCGGTAGAAGTTTTCGTGCCCCTGGCAACTTTAGCAAAAGATTCCTAATGCTAAGCAGCACTTTTTCACTGATGTCAAACGAGACTTCACGGCAACTTTTGTCGACATATGCCTTTTGTTGTTGCTACGTAGCTTGAAGGAGACCCTTCGCCTCTTGTAACAAGGAGTCTATGCGCTCGGAAAAGGCTTGAGCAAAAGGAACCTGTTCTCTTGTACTCCTTCTTGTTACCAATAAAGAGGGCACCCGTGGATGCCGATCACCGTTCAACACAAACGGTGTGAAATGTGTAGACTCGTTCACCAAGTTATTCATTGTTAACTCAGCCGGTGGTAGGAATTTGTCCCAGTCATGCATGGCGACGTCCACGTACATGTGGACCATTTGTTCCACAGTGCCGTTCATGCGCACTATTTGTCTGTGTATTTCGCGGTGAAACACTATTGACATTTGCGACCCTTTGCCAAAGTACTCGTGCATCTTTTGATATAAATTATTAACAATTTTTAAATCTCCATCAGAGATAATGCGCAACGGCAAGCCGTTGTACTTTACGACACCCTCATTGAAGAGACGAGCCGTCTCCTCTGCATTCACGCCAGTGGTTGTAGGAATGAAATATTGCATCTTTGTCAAAAGATCCACAACCACTAGTATTGCATCGTGCTTAAGAACCGTGTCCAGGAGACGAGTAATGAATTCCATGCTAAAGCACTCTCATGGAGTCTTAGGAATGGAAAGTTGTTGGAGGAGTCCAATAGGCTTCTTATTACTAGCCTTATTTCAAAGACATGGGTTGCATGTCATGCAATTTTCATGGACATCCATCCCCATCCTGGCCACCAATGGTGGTCCGAGAGGGCCTGTTTGGACTTTCGAGGTCACACATGACCTGGGACTGGCGGGTTGTGGAACTGGGAGATATCCTTTGCTTGAAGGTCTCCTCAGTCTGGCATAACAAATTCTTCTACGTGCCACAAGATTCCTTTGGCCTCCACCAAGCCGTACTTGTCAAGATTTTGAGTGTCTTGAAAGGAAGAATCCACACAAGATCCCATCCGGATCCAGTTTAAAAAGCTATTATAAGAGATGATTTCTCCTGATGGTTTTCACAGAGTTGCAAGGGAGTATAGTGAGTGTATTACTCCTATTGTAATGGCCATGAAACACCCACCAACCTCAGTGCTTGCTTTAATTTCCATTGGTTGTCCGCTTAGTGGATGGGCCACATTGATGCGTCCAGGCCAGTATTGTGCCATGGTAGCGGTGCTACCATGGTACAATACCCTTGCATAAACCATCAAATGTAGTCTGCAAGGCCCAAGAAAGACCACATCTGCCCAAAATATTCTGAGCGTTTCTAGTCTTCAATGGCTTGGAACGTTTTGGGGTCGACACAAATGTCGTCCTTGTCGACGATAAGATCATCGATCTCATGTTTCTTACTTTTGCATAGAATTTCTCTTCCAAAAGGATAGGACTTTACACACATGTTTCATGTGCTCTTCCATTGATTTGGAGAAAACCAAGATATCTTCCAGGTAAACCCAGACAAATTGAATGAGTTGCTTAAAAAGGTTTGGTTCATTTCTCCTAGAAGGTTGGTGCGGTAGTTGTTAGCCCAAAGCATTACACCCATAACTGATAGTGTCCCATGTGCATTTGAAACGCAGTTCTGGGAACATTATCTTCCGTGATGCGGATTTGATGGTACCTTTTTGACAAGTCCAAGGACGAAAACACTTTTGCTCCTTAGAGTTGGTCAAAACGGTCCTCAATCCTTGGTAAATGGAATCAATTTTCATCGTGAGCTTGTTTAACTCCCAGTAATCCACGCACATGCGTAAACCATTGTCCTTTTTATTCACAAAAAGGATTGGCGCAACGTACAATGAGCAACTTGGCTTTATCCATTCTTTTGCAAGGTAATCTTTACTCTGGCGTTTGGCCTCTTGTCTTTTTGTTAGACTAAGGCAAGACATGGGTCTGAACGGACGGGTTGCCTCTGGTTGGAGCGGAATCGTTTGGCCCATGTGTCTTTCTTGTGGAAGCCCAACTGGTTTGGTCTTGGGATACAATTGGGAACTCCTCTAATATTGATTTGATCTCTTATGGCGTGTCTTCCTTCACGTCGTCCTCCACTTTTGACAACAGAGCAAAGAATTATTGACAATCTTATCAAATACGTCCCTTTACATGCATCGTAGACAAGCTGGCCAGAACTTTGAGTTGGGTCGGCAATAATTCCATACTTGAAATCAACGTAAAGTAACACTTTCCTTTTCAAAGGATCAAACGCTTTGATTCAAAGCATATTAGAGCCTTGTTTTTACGGAGCCATGGTTTGCCGAGCACCACATCAAACGGGTGAAGAAGGTTGAGTACCTTCAACTTGACACTCTTTGTGTACCCTTGAATACATATTTTTGCTTTACAAGTACCGATCACGGGTACTGTACGGTTTTCACCAACAACCATGCCACTCGATGGCTTGTACATTGAACTGACCTAATGGGTAAATCCAAGGCTAAGAAAGGAGTCATCTCCTCTAGTGTCAATAAGTACATTCACAGGAGCACTAGGTAGGTGTCCTTTGAACTGCATCGTCATGTTGCATCCACAGTACCGAGTGAACAGGCTCGACGATGACAAGCTGAGTTTGTGATATACACGGAACTAGACGGCGGACACCGTAGCCCCCATGATTCACCTATTCTTGTCCACATCTTGTGGGAACGTGTGAACTTTGCTAGCACCCGCTAGTCTTTAAATTTCACTAGGTCAAAATCGTCCACAAAAGATATTGGGAACGTAATTGACATCATTGATTTTAGGGCGTTTGCTTCAATCACTATGTTACACAATCCTTGCACTGTGGTTGGTGTTGCCACCACTAAGCCGTTTTGATCATGCAACTCATCCGGTGACGCAAAATGAAGTGGGCAATGTCGATCAACAAGTTCTTAATGAGGTTCAATGAGAGGGGATTAAGAAACAGAGAGTTTTGAACAAGTCAAAAACTCAAAATTTTTAACATCCTTGTCTAAAAACATGAACCTACACTCGTGATGTAGTTTTACCCCTGAGTGGTCCCCACTAACATCACTGAGGGTGGGGAAAACCCGCCCCACGACCTTGACCGTTACCATGGCCAAGCCCATTGCCGCGACCGCAACCCTGTCCACAACCCTACTTAAGGCCTCCTACTGCAGCCTCCCCGCGGGGTGTCACGACTATGGCTAACGCCGCGGCCTCTTGTCCACCATCAGCACCCTCAGGACAGTGAGCCCCGAAGTGTTTGGGCTGCATGCAATTCTGGCACAGTCCCTCTCGGGACGCCGTATTAGGATGCTCGCACACCACCTTTAGCTCATCATTATCGCGGCTACACTTGTGGTTGAAGGGCTTGTTCCCACCAGTCTTCTTGGTAGAGGGATTTTCTGACTACTTGACCTTGACGCCACCCCGTTGCTTGGCTTTCCGTCCAACACCAAGAGCCTCTTTCCGTTCATCGCGGCCTTGCTATGCACGCGCGTTTGGCCGTGCATCTGAATAGTGCTTTGATTTCACCGAATACACTTCGCTCATGTAGTCTCGCAAAGCCCTCCAACTGGTCCAAGCTTGGCCCATTTTGGTCGTGTTGGTCTTGTCCTTCAGCTTCTTGCTTGTAAGACCATCGCGTAAGTACTCCAACAGTAAGCACTTTAGGTACTTGAAGGTCTGCGTACTACCGCTCTTGGTGAAGCTTTTGGCTTCCTCCATGAGTGTGGTAAACACGCTCAAGTAAGCGAGAAGGGAGTTACTTAGCAACCTAAAGTCCTTGATCTTATGGAAGGCGCACTACGCCTCCTCACGCTTAGTACACTTCTTACGTATGATAGTGTAGAAGGCTTGCCATGACATGGGCTGCCACTCTTGGTGAGGCCTCTGCGCACTCCACTCCTTGACCACGTACTTGAAGAGCTTGTCTTCATGCTGAGTTATGAAAAGATTGCCCCACTAACAATGTGGAGCCTTGTGGACGCAAAGGATATGCTCCATGCTGTTCAACTTATTGGTCAGCTTCACGCCTTTCCGGAAGATCACCACACTATGGTGGAAGGACGTGTTCATGACCAACCCCAAAACTGTGAAGGTAGTCAAGTTGTGCTCCCACTGGTAGTGACATTTGCAACTGCGGCGTGCTGCATTTGCTACTACATCCGCACATGGGTCACGCTCTATAATGCCTTGTTGAGGTCATTGTTTAGGCAACTAACCTCATGGGCAACCACACGCTACAGCTGGCGATCATGGTCAAGGTCTATGATGCTTTACCTAATTTGGTTGAGGAAGTTAGCAAACATGAACTTAAGCTCTGATGTCGTAAACGCATCAGCCATAGCTTCCCGGTTTTTACCTTCTCCGTGCACCTTTACCCATTACAAGAGGGTATGGTTTGCGTTCACGCCTCGAAAGAGTCCCACCTTTTAGAGGAGACTATTGTCAGCAAGGACACTCAAGTGGGCACTACCTTGCCCCATTTTTGCCACATCAAAGGAAGGGGGGTCCGCCCCCACACCTCCTAGTGGTGCCGTACCTCCACTGTCAGTGGTGATCTTGCGTTGGCCCGCTGGTTTTGTAGCAAACAACTAAAGCATGCGGCGGTCAATCTGAATTGCTTTCACGGCGTCGTTGTTTGGCTCGTTCTCGCGGGAACTTTTTACATGGCTGTTTTTGGCACCCTTCGTCCTCTTGGTAGTCTAACTGGCAACGACAACTTTGAGCGATTTGGCAAGCGCCTTGCACTTCTTCTGCAATCGACTCGATTTCGCTGCACCACAATGACGATGATCGCAATCCTTGTTGTCTTTGCCATCATTTGTGTTGTGCTCATCGTCGGATTCCCATATGGGAGATACTCCTCCATTGCATCGCGTCATGCGAGGGTCGCCCACATGTACGACAACGTTCTTGTCGATCACTTTTGCGGCCTTTCCACGCTTCTCGGTGTTGCCGAGGTTTGCGTTGGTTGCCTTTGGCAGTATGGTTGCCTTTGGTTTGGCAACCGTTCTCACGGTTGTGGCTCCCAAGATTTGAAGTCTGCCGAGGGCGCATGGCGAGGTCGTCCCCACCTTGTCCTTCCTGGACTTCAACAGTCAGGCACTTGTCATTTTTTCGTCCGTGTGACTAGTACGTGAAAGTCATTGTAGGGATCACCCCACAAATTTGGGGAAGGATCGCCTCCCACAATCTGCTTGCTCTCATGATTAGTGAGGTAATTATAATTCATAGTTTCAATTTCAATTTTACAAGACTGCCAAGTCGGCACAAAATTGTAGTTTTAAATTCTAGACTTTCTAAGCCGTGACTCATCGTGATTGACAAGGGCTTGTACCTACGAAAACCAAAAATTAGAGTAAAAGGAAATGACAAAAACAAATGTGAGTGTCACTTACAAACTAGGACAAATAAGATGGAAAGAGGTTATAGAGATTCCTAGAAACTCCTTCACTCCCTCCTTTAACTTCTTCTCCTCCCTTTGTCTTCCGTCTTCTTTGGTCTCCTCTTCAGTCTTTTTTGCGCCTTGAGCCCCTTAGCGGCATTTTTCTTGAACCGACAGCATTGGAGTGTCGTCAAGACTCTTCAAGGTGTCACCCTCCTCCTATTTGGACTCTCACGACCCTCTTAGGTTGCGAGAATCTGGGGTCTTGGGGAGAACGGTTGTTCCATTTTCTTTTAGATCGAGGGGGAATGATTCTTGTACAAGGTAAGGATTTTGTGGATTTTTAACGTGGGAATTCCCCACCTCGCCCCAAAAAAATCCTTCCAGCCCCTTCTAAGTGAGAAAAGGCTGGAAGAAAGTGGTTCCACGAATTAGAGATTTTTTCTAGCTCTCTAACGCACGTTACTACGCTTCAATGCGTGAAGTATTGATGTCGCAGTCCCTACTAGTATTTTGGTTATTGCTTATACCTGCCAGCGGTGTTTTTTATATGGCATAGCTGTTGTTTCCATTAAACCCTTAGTCACGTGTGTCAACAAGCTCTAAGAACCACTATAACATGTCAAGTCTCCAGCTCCTTCTCTGAAGTCGTGGTTAGTGTTCGGAAAATGGCATTCTCAGTCCGCATAAGGGGAATACCCCCTTCGTAAGATTGAGGGGCAATCATCATCAACGACCAAAGGCTGGGAGATTCAAATATTTTGAGTATCGTGAGGTCCATTTCCGTTTCTAACCTTACCTCTGGTTCGGGGACTCAAATTGGGGGTTTTTACCTTAAACTCGTGTATTCGCACGAGTTTTCCGCTTTTGAAACTCATATCTTGTCCTAAACAAACTTGAGTTTTGTTTTTGATGCGTCAACTCAAAATCAACACGTGAGAGGCACGATCGGCAATTTTGCGCTGACTTCTCTCATGCGCTTCTCTCATCCATGCTCTCACCCTCGCTCCCCCTATCCCTCATCCTTGCTTGCTTGTTTGCAAGGAGGTTGAGGGGGGGGCAAGGGCACGAGGCCATGAGGCCTCACCCTTGAGGCCTTCATAGCCCCTTATCCGTCGATTGAGCTTAGGCCGCGGTCAGCGGCTCATCAACCGGTGGCTGGCCAGACGCGTGGCCAGTCGTCGGCTGTCCAATTGTCTGGTAGTGAGCCGGCTAGCAGTTAGCAAAATGCTGGTCGCTGGCTAGCCCTTGCTGACGCGAGGGGTGGTGCATATCCACCCCTCGCTTCAGGAAGGAGGGAGAGCCGAAATGGCCCTCCTGCTATAGTTTCCTTTTGTGGTGAGATCTATCTATAGATTTAGGGCTTACATGTTTATACCTTGTTCAAAGAAATGATTATTATCTTTTCACCTTTAGAAAAGTAAGAAAGATGAACTCTTCAAAGCCACTTATTCAAAACATGATCATTATGATGCAAAAGACATGATTTATGATATTTTGGTGACTTTTTAGAAAATTTCATGACAATTGAATGTGATACCTTCTTCATAGACGAGTGAAAATTAAGAAGAAAAATGAGTTGCTCAGACTTGTAGAAGAAAAAAGAGTTTTCATATGTATTTTGTGCCTTTTAAACCTAAGATATTGGGAGCATGCATGCCTAATTTTTCTTCTTACAACTTTTGGATTTTATCGATCATATTTCAAAGAAAAAATGGTTATTTTGCTATCATGCGTGGTACTTAACACTTGCTTACAAATCAGAAAAATGGATGTCATAACATTTGGTAAAAGTGTTTTTGGATGCTATTAGGAGGTTGGACGATGACGAAAACCCATAGAAATAGATTAATTTTAAGCAATTTATAGAATTTGGGGTTTTTTTACTTATAAAAGACATCGTATGATAGATTAGAGATGTTATCTATGTGTAATTGATTCTAAACCAAACGAAAACTATTCAAAGTGTAAAAATTAAGTCAAGGGCTTGAAAAAAGACCTAAGATGTTAAGTGACTATCAGTAAGTGTGATAAACGTAGGGCCACAAACAAGAGTTTGGACTCAAGGGTGTGATTGATTGTTCTTGTAGGTGGCAAAAGCTGCTTGAATATGAAGAGCGATGTTAAACATAATTCTACGTAAGTGTTTTAGGGAAATTCAAAGAAAAAGCTAAACAATTGTTCTTTGCACGTTATCATTTTTTAAGCCCTTGTGTGAAGGAATCGAATTATATGATTATAAGAAGAAAGGAATAGAATGTGATGTATGAAAACCTCTTTTTTTTAAAACTCTTTTCAACCAAATTTCTTTCATTCCAAGGTAGTAAGGATAATGTCTCAAGTAAGTGAGGTGTGGAATGATGGCCGCAAGTAAGGGTATAACTTGACTCTAAGAAGAAACAATGGCAATGAAACCGAAAAAGAATAAAGGTGTTGCATTAAAGAATGTTCATGGTTTCACTTCATACAATTAGAGAGGAAGGTTGAGGTGCTAATCCTGGTTATTCTTGGTTATTTTTTGTGGAATCATTATTTTATGATGTGTTTTTACTTCAACAACCCATGTTAACTTGCGTCAATTTGAGGAAGGTACTCCTGAACAAAAAAGGCAATGTAACCATTATTTCATCATTCATCAATAGTTTTGTCCAAAAATGCGATATGGTCTAAAGGTTTTACAGTAAAAAGCATATTAAAAATGTTTATACTTTCTACAACGTATTTCAAGTGATGACTAAAGATGTGGGTATAGATTTCTTTGAAAATTGACAAACCAGAATTGACAACCCCTTTTTGTGAAAGAAATCAATCCTTCATTATGTAGATTGAAGGATTTCAATAATTGTTGTGAATAACTACAGAATGAGATTCATGTATATCCCACAACTAATGCATCTTGCGAGCTAAAAAGTTTGTTGAATATAAATGTTATGGTAGAAGTCATATCTATTCAAAACATTCATGATGTATGAAGATGGTGTTATATCTCAAAAAACGTTGTTTTTCTATTTACACATAAAACGTGTCATGATTCAGAGCCAAGAAAGGTCACCATCATGTACGATGATAAAAAATGTTTTTGATTTCTGAATAGAAAAGGTAGAAAAATGAATTAAAACATATGAATTGGTTGATTATGGTCTTTCTTATGAAATAGATTTTATTTTTTTTGTTGCTTCACGTTGGTGGAATGCTATTTTTCTTTCAGAAGAATATTCATATTACTTGTTCTGAAATATAACAAGTTTTAGGTAAAAAGTGGCTAAAGTGGTACAATCTCATGAATTGATATCAAATTAACTCTCACCATTCTCCTAACAATATGGTCTCAAAGCCCATAAGTTTTCAAAACATTCCCATTGTAATTGGAACATGAATATAGTAATGAATTCTCATGAATTTTATGAAAGGAATTACTAGATGAGAAATTTATACGGTTTTTTCAGTGTGAAACTATCTTTTAAACTCCCATCATATCAACTCAGATCCACTTTCACAATTTGTAAAATCATGTATTGGATATTTCAACTTTGTTTTTGTTTACAACTATTTTTACTTTTTATCATATGTGAAGCATTGGGAGGGGATGTTTTGATTTTTGTTTTAAAGATAGACCTTGAGTGATTCATCTTCTAATTTCATGATGGAAATTGATTACAACTAAATTCTATTATTTTCACGATTACACATGAATGTGAATTATAATCATCTATTTTTATACCTCATTTTTAATGTTTTCCTCTTTCATGGAGCCGTTTAAAATCATTATCTTTCTCTCTTTTTGAGATGACGTGTAACTCATATGAATTATGTTGATTTATATGCAAGATAGGGAATAAAGTATGAATTTGTGAATGGATTTGAAACATACCCTAAAAATACATATTTCTTAGGTGTATTTTTATTTAGTTTTAATTAATAAATAAGATGTTAATGTATTCCTGAAAACGAGTTTGGGACAAGTTGCACTTTTATCTAAGTTACAGGTTGATTTAGCTATAAGGAAACCAATGTATAGTTAAAAAGCTGGCTATTGTTTCAATGTTTACATGCTCTGTCGCAGAGTGGGAGTGATGGTTGTTGGACACATGCGTAGGTACAAAAATGTTGTGTTCATTAAATGTAAATCATAATGCACCATATTTCTTAAGATCCAATGCTAAAGTTTTCAGATGAATTATAAGAATTTATTGAATTCTATAGTGGAATGTTTTGTTTATTGTTAGGAGGCATTTGAAAACTTGAATATGATCTGATTTGACTCCAAAGAACTATGTTAAAAAAGGTTTGTGTGTATTTTAACAAAAATACTACCCTTTCCCTTTCATTAGTGAGGAATTCATTCTCTTTAATGATATTGAGAATAAATAATGGGATTATTGGCCAGATCACCTTATGATCTCTGTTTTATGTGAGGTGATTGGCCACTAAAAGGTTATTCTTTTTGTGCATAACTACTCTTTGACCCATCTTAATCTTAAGCTTGATTTTGCTGCTCATAGTTATAAGCTGATTTCGATGGCTAGATGGTCTTTGTGGCGCTCTTGTGATTCTTACATTCCACATTCTCCAAATTTTGCAAGTTTTTGTTTATGGTTTGTTGTAGAAGCACAAACGAAGACTTTAATAGTAAGGGATTTGATTTATTACACGTTTTCAATGGTCATTCACGTGATCTCACATGCTTTGAACATGATGCATACTATTTTGGTTGCATGAAAACACCTCTCCTTGAAATCATGTTGTTCGGGCGTCCTAAAAGTGAGACTTTTATGTCAGGTCAGAGCTTGGTGCTGTAGCGATTCACTGGCAGATCAATGTTATGGTCATCATGGACCGTCACATTCATGAGAGGTGGCTTTTCAAAATAGGCGCTCGCCATGCCATTATGTCTAGATTGCTGCCGTATATTATAGATATTTGTCAGGTCATTGTCGCGGACAAGTGTGCCCTACATAACATCTCAAAATATTTGTTTTCCTTAGAGTCCATGGATGCTTTGCGTGACCAAAACATGTTTGTTTGGCAAATTTCCTGTAAAATGATGCAATTTGTTCTACGCATGAACCTATGTTAGCTACACATCTGTGGTAAATCTAATGAATGTTTTGCTTAAATGTGTGCTTCATGCTTGTGAGATAAATTTGTGGGTAATGGGAAGGGATAAATTGACCAGATAATCCTGTTTCCTCTCTATCCTCATGCGAGTTGATAAACTGTTTGAAGTGCACAAAACTTCGAGACTGGTTTCTGTACCTTTTCGTCATTCGTTTGAATCTTTATATCTTTTCATCATTTGCAAGCGTTTAGAATTGGGCATGAGATGTAATCGTCTCTTCGTCAGGTTATGGCTGATGTTGTTTCTTCACCGTTTTGTCCAACCCTGCGCCTGCGCTCCCACAGGGCGCCGCTCAGGTGCCTTTCGCACGACGTCGGAGAAGCAGCTGCTGCGAAGGCAGCTGCTTGCCCTCGAGCGAGCGCTGCTGCGCTGGTGAGGGTGGCAGCCAACCCTGGCAATTATTTGCTGCGAGCTTTCACTCCTCACTTCGCTCAAACCCCAGCCGGCCCCAGCCGCCGTCCTCCGTCTCCCGGCCGCCCGAGGCTCGAGGTGCCCGCACGATCGCGAATGCGAGGAAGTGCGTTGGAGACGCGCTGAGAAGTGCAGGCCGCTGCTCCTCCACGCCCCACTCTGAGCACGTACGCAGCCCCAACAATTTCCGAAGCAGGCAATTTGGCTACTTTCTGGCTTCCGCTGCCCACCTTTCACCCACTGGCCATGCGTCTTCTTCTGAACGGCACACCAGTCTCCTCCCTCACCACATCGTTCCACGCCCTGACAGCCTGCGCCTCATCGTGTTCGACCGCGCACTTATTGCACACCCACCCATTCCTCGCTCAATAATTTTCGCCGGCGACGGCCGGCTGGTTCCGGCTCCCTCTCCCTACCCCCTGAGGCAGGCACGCAAATCCGTCCTCGGTACAACTGACGGCCGCCCCGTTGCAGCGTCAGCATTCTCGACCGTATCCTCCGCCACAACGACCGCCAACTCCAGGAGCACCACGATGTCTCTGTCTCCCGCTGCCATTTTCGCCCTTTCTCTGCTCGCTCTCGTGTCTCTGCCTGCCCTCCATGTTTCCGCCGACACCTCCACCTACCTCCTCACGGTATACCCACACAAAAACCCACTTGCCCCTTGCCCCTCTCCCTCCCTCCCTCGCTCCCTCCTTCCTTTCCTCCCTCCCTCCGTCCCTCCCTCCGTCCTTCCCTCTCTCCTCCCTTCTTCCCTTCCTCCATCCTTCCCTCCCTTCCCATCCTGCCGCTTTCGCTGCCTCCTTCACTGCCTCCCTCACTACCTCCCTCACTGCGTCCCTCCCACCCACCCTTCCTCCCTCCCTTCCCCCTCTCGCCCCCCTCCCTT